>JAAFCF010005975.1:23407-36513 GCA_013389785.1 Helicorthomorpha holstii | reverse complement strand
ATAATTGATACAGATTTCTTTTTTTAAATTATTATTTGAATTAAAAATTGGTATAATTTGCTAAATTAGTTAGTTAATTTTTTTCTGTAGACCACTGGAGTTCCTTCTTTAACTAAAGTAACTAAGTTTCCTATTTTATTTTAATGTTTCATGTAATTTTGATTTAAGACAACAAAATTTCAGATCTGATTTTCATTCTGATTTTCTGTTTGGCTTTTTCTTTATAAGTGGGAATATCGTTTAATAATAATTTCATTTAATGGTTTGATAGTTTTAAATTTATACATTTCTTCATTAGATTTTGATGATTTATTGATAAAGCTAGTTTTTTGTGCAAATGAAAAAAGAAATTTTTATGAAACTATTGGGGATTTTTATTTGGTTTGTTGAATTTAAACTTTTAATTACAATCATCAGAAAATTATCTTTTTTGTTGGTTTTTGTTATTAGTTCTTGTTTATTTAACTTTTTTATTTTTTTAAGTTTGCGGTTTTTTTATTATCAAACTAGATTATATCTATTATTAAAATTTAAAAAAAGTAATTAATATATTTAATGACAAAATACAATTGTTTTTAAAGTTTAATTTTTAATGGTTACCAGTATTACTACAGTTAATTAAAATGAAACATCCATAAATTTTTAGTTAATTAATTTTTTTTTCTTTTGGTGATTACAAATTATGTTCATATATTTTGCCAAAATAAAAAAATAATTGTTTGGTTGTCTTAAAGATGGCTATATAAATTTTAAGATTGTTGAAGCAATAACAATTTTATTTCAAAATTTCAACATTTTATTTCAAAATTTCAACATTTTATTTCAAAATTTCAACATTCTATTTTAAAATCTCAATTTTTTTTTAAATTTTATTTCCAAATTTGAAATTACCAAAAACGTAAATTATAACTGGTCAGTACAATCGTCTTTGTACTCAACTACATTGTCATTGAAAAGAAACAAAATCACACAGCTTTTTTATAAGGAAAAAAACACAAATTAAACATTCAAAAACCAGAAAACATGATAAAAGTACATACAAACCAAACATTACAACAACAAACCAAAGATTAGCACAATAACATTATTTTTCAAATACCAACAAATTAATATTGTAAATGCTATAAATTGTTCATAGCAAATATTTAAAAGTTTGAAATTAAAAAAAAAACTAATGCAAAAATTACTTAACAGTAAACATTTTATATTAATTTTTAATGTCAACCTGTTTTTTTAGTCTAAGGTTTATTTGTTAGTTTTATTGATTGTTATTATGCGAAATTTTAAATCAATTTTTTAACATAAAATCTTAATTTTGTTTATTATTTTTATGATGTGAAAGATGCACAGTATTTGCTAATCCAAAGTTATGAAAGTCTGTTTTGTGCTAAATGAAGTGAAATAATTAACATCAACAATCACTCAAAGTCTTCATATTTACTTTTCATTATTGTTGAGACTCTTAACATCTTTTAAGACATTAATTTCCAATTATATGAAACACAATATACTTTTATGACCATTTTTTAACTTCTTTTCTTTGGTGTTTTTATAACATTATAAAATTGTTTCTTTAGTTTGTTTTCGTTATAGAAAAATAAAATTGCAAACATTTCAAATAAAATTTGTCTTGAATGCAGTTTAGGTTTTGTTTCTTCAAGTTAAGTCTATAAAATGAGTTAAAGTTCAATTTGCACTACATTGTTACTAGTTAGGGACCAATAAGAGGAGGTTCTTAGGTCATGTGGGACCAATTCACTAGTTCTGTAATTGGTAAAAATGTTGCTGTTTTTTTTTCATTATTTATTTTAAAATTGGATTGAAGTTCCATTATTTTTTGAACTAATTGCTAATAATTTTTCGTTATGAACATTTTTTTCACAATTAAAAAGTAATTTACAAAATTTTAAATTGGTTTCCCAAAATCTTAAATGTAATTTTTCTAAATATAAATATGATTTTGTTAGACATTTGACTGTTAATTTGTTACTTTAGGAAATCTATAAACTTTATTTTTTTTTAACTTTTAGTAAAAAATCCAAAATTATCAATTTATTGCCTATATTCATTGTTTTACTTGATTATTTTAATAACTAACTTATAAATTTTATTAACTTATTTGCTTGGTTAACTTTGTTTGGGAAAATTCATAAAAATTTATCTTTTCAAATAACTATTGTGCTTTGTTTATTTTACCAGATGTTTCATTACCTTGCTAGATGTGTATGATACATTTTAAATATTTCTTGAAAGTGATTTGGCAACCATTTTCTTCATCACATGTATTCTATATTCTACGTTAATGTAGAGTTGAAGTTGTTTAGCAATTCCGTTTCCAAATATAACAATGGCAGAAATGATTATTTGAATGTTTAAACCTGAATTAATTTAACAATAAAGATAAAAATAAACTTAATTCTTATTAATATTTAAATTCTTTAGATTATCAAATTGTTATTTGAACATTTTAATCACTCAAAACAATTTTTTCATTAAATTTTCTGTAATGCAAAAAGTAATAGTAATCATATATATTTTTGTTAGATTTTTTTGGTTCATTTAATTTGATTTTGTAAGCAAACTAGACAAAAACCTTGAGTCAATTTTGATATTGAATTTTTAATTTTTTACTTGGAAAATAAGAAATGTGCCAAGTTCAATGACTGATGATGGCTTTATAATTTAAGACATTATAAAAGTGTGTATAATTAATAGAAATGAAAGAAAATAATAGAAACATTTTAATTTATTTTATAAATAAATTTTTTTCTTATTGTTTTTGGTTGAAGAAACTCATTTTCCAAAAGCTCATTTGGTTTTCACTGTTGCATATAAAAAGTTTTTCAAAATTTCATCTGTTTTCTTACAAAATTTTAAATTGGTTTCCCAAAATCTTATATGCAATTTTTCCACATAAACATGGTATTGCTACACATTTGACTGCACAAACTTTATTTTTTTTAACTTTTAGTAAAAAATCCAAAATTATCAATTTATTGCCTATATTCATTGTTTTACTCGATAACTTTATCTTAATAACTAACTTATTAATTTTAACTCTAAAAACTCTTTGATATTTCCTTGGTTAACTTTGGAAAAATTCATAAAAATTGACTTTTATAATTAACCTTGTACCTTGTTTTTTTTACCAGATGTTTCATAAACTTTAAATTAACAAAAGTCAATCATCTTCACATAACTTTTTATTCATCATCTTGAATTTTAGAATTTTAGGTTCGTTTTTTTCAAATCTGATCAATATAAATGACTAAATAAAATTATAAAACCAAAAGTCCATCATTTTTAAACGTGAAAATTGTATGATGTAAGATTTTATTTTTGAATTAACTTCAATTCAATTAATTGGATGATTGCGATTAATGCTTTCTTTAATACTTTTCTTATAAAAGTTGAACTTTTACTTTTTTTGTTAATATCATGTTGTTAAATTGATAATTAGCTTTAAATTGATAATTTCAGGTTGCATTCATTATTAACCAGAAATTGGAATTCATATTTCAATGTTTAAATTTTAAATTTGACCATTACAAAAAAGTCAACAAGAAAAGTTAAAATATTTTATTTAACATTTTAGTTAAAAAAATTAAATAACTTTAATTAATAATTTTAATAATTAATTGAATTTGAAAGTTTGATTGTGCGATTAATTATATAAAACCAGTCATTGTGATTTTTAATTATCATAATTTTGATTTAATAAATTAGTGTTTTGCTTGTGGGTGTTTTCGTAACTTCCGGTAATGAATTTGGTTTGATTTCTTGTGAGTGGTGAGAAAAAAAAATCTTATAACCTTTTAACCTTTTACATTTTATAGCCATTATTGTTTCTATTAAAAGTTGTATTCAATAAAATTAAATTTTTTTTGAAGAAATCTATTTCGGTATTTCTTCATGTTTTCTTTTTCTTTCTTGTCAACTCTAATAAACTTGCTTTTTGTTTGATAAAATCGCTTACATTAATTAACATCTAATTAAAAAATTGTGGAAATCTTAAATAGTGTTTTTCTTCTTAATAGTACAAACTAACGACAATTTACTTTCATTACAATTTTTTGTTAGTTTATTGAATAAAATCGTTACATGGTTTTTAGATTTAATTAGTTTGATGTAAATTGAACATATTGATTAAATTTTGATCAACTTCAGTTATTAGATTATTCATAAATTTTAAATACAAAGTTAAGTACAATGTAGTTTAAACTATTTTATTAGTAATTTGAAAAATCATAAAACTTTATTTTAAAATTGAAAAGTGCTTTTGAATGAGAGATTTGCAATCTTAGATTTTTTATTTAAAGAAAAGTTATTTAACTGTAAATTAAAGTGCATTAATTAAAATGTTACAAAATATTATGAAAGTAATTAATATCAATTTTAATTTAAAGTTTTTGTGAGAATTTGTTTCTTTATATTTAATAAAACGTTTTAATTTTTTGTTAATTGAAAATTGTTTTGTCAGTTATTTCGTGGATTTTAGTTTAAAAAGTTTTGATTATTAATTTTTCTTAGTTGATATTTGATTATTTAATTGATACAAAATGTAGTCACTGGAAAACAACTAAATTTTTGAATTTTTAATTGATTGTCATTAATGTTCATTTACTTAATTTTGTTAACTAGGAACCATTTTCTGGATTTGGTCCAAGTCCAGAAAATGTCTTGCCATTGTGGGATATACGTTTTAAAGAAAATTGTTTACAAAGAATAATGTCTTATTATGTATGTTAATTAACAGCTAAAAATTAATTTAACATCATTATTGAATATAATCAACATTTTGATATTGAACAATTACTTTGAATCAGGTTTTTTTTAACAACTCAGATAATGAATTTCATAGTTTGTTAAAACACTGTTACTAATTGAAATTTACATTGAATGAAAAATAAAATGATTATTGATAATTAAATTAATTGAGGCAATTATTTTGGTTTTAGTGGACAATTTTCAAAATGTTTTAGACAAAACTTTGATTTTGCTTAGTCAAAATTCATTTGTCAATAACTTTTTTAAGTTTATTTTAGCAAATATTTAAAACTGCAGCGTTGATGTCGGATAATTAACATTTTAAAATTCTAATTTTATGTTTAAAATTCATCACCTTAAAAATGATAATTGAACTCAAGTTTTCATTTTAAACTTTATTATTCAGTAATTCTTCTATAGTTTGAGTTTGTTGTTGGACAAACACTGTTTGCCAAATTTGAATGTGGTTATCAATATTTCATTGTAATTTTTGCTTTTAATAACTTTAAAATACTAACATTTGGTCATTAATTTCATTAGTTTCATTATGAGATTTAGCAAGTTTACATTGTTTGTTATATTTTCAATGCATTACTCACTAAATGTCGTTGATATCAGTGTCAAAAGATTTAATTATTTGATTTAATTAACTTAATTTTACGTAATTTATTTTGAAAATATTTACAGTACTTTTTTGAACTTAATCAACTGATTTTCACATAAAATTACAATTTAAAGTTTTGTCTTGAGTTTTTGCTCTCCTTTGATCAAATTAAATTCCTAAATTAACATTTCTTAAAATAATTAATAATAATTAGACTTGTTTTATTATTTTTTTTAAATTTTTTTTGCTAAAGCCTACTTTCTTTTTATTTTAGAATTTACCAAAACACAATCAACTATTGGACAAATAACATGTGAAATGGATTTTGTTGATTAGTTAATTGGCATCAAGTTGAAAAGAATATCATTAATGGATGAAATTTCAGGTAGGACTGTTTATTTATTTTACTTTTTTAATAGTTTTTGTGTGAATATATTAAATGGAAAAGTTTTTTTTACGATTATTACCATTATTTGGATTGTCATTGGGTATTTATGATTTAAATGATTAAGAAATACAATAGAATTTTAAACTAAATTTTGTATCTTTTATATTAAAATTGTTTTGTTTTTCACTACACTTTGTTTTGATATTGAGTTTAACTATTAAAACTACTGTTTGTTAATTCAATTTAATGCTTTTCCATTAAACTTAACATTTAATATAATTAGTAAGACTTGTTTGTTAAATTTACTGTTTATTTATTGAAAATTACATTTTCTAAATATATAATTTCTAATCAATATTTTTAATTAAAATTTGTATTTTGTTTCACATTATGTTAAATAATCTTTTAAAAATACTTTCTCATTGAAATTTCTAAATTAGCTAAAATTGCATTTGATTAACTTTTAATTTCAATTAATTTCGGAATTGTAGTGTGGTTATCAGAATTTAAGATTTAAGATTTGTATGTGCAAGGCAGGGTTGATCACACATTCAATGGCTATTTCATTTAACTTTTTGTGTTTTACTATCATTAAATCTTCCATCAATCTATCATTTATCCAAAGTCTTAAGTTTTTATGTTGACATCTTAAGTATTTGGCGATTTTAGTTTCAAAATTGGGCACAAAGTTGGACTTTTCTTAATGTGTTACAACCGTTTTGAAAGGCAATACAATGTCTGATTATCAAATTTGCTTTAAACTTAATACATTTTAATTGATTGCTTAAGAAAACTTAAAATTTAATAACAAAATTGCAACTGACAAACCACAATTTTAAAAACAATTTAGTTTAGTGACTTGGGCTTTAGCGTTGACTTTTTATTTAATTTTATTTTGTTACTTATGAAAACATTTTATTTATCATTTAATTGTTAAATAAATGAAACTGTAAAAAAAACAGGAATTATTATTTTAAAATGATATTATCCATTGTTAGTAGAAAAAAGGGAAAGTTTTTGTTTTATCTTTTCATTAGTTTTAAAATTTCGAGGTTTTATTTTTTTTTGTGATTTCAAATCTAAATTTGACTGAAAATTTTGATGTTTTAGTTGTTTAAAAAAATACAACAAATTTCACAGTTGATTTAGTCATTTTATCAAATTATGGGATCAATTATTTTTTCTCTTTTAAAATACAGTATTTAAAAATTTAGTAAAATGAAATAAAAATCAGCAACTATTTCAAAGTTTAATTACTAAAATTTATAGTTAGTCAAATTTTATTTAGCACTTTAATAATTTATTTATCCAAAGTCTGTATATGTTTTTATATTGAAATCGTGTATGAATATGTCGATTTTAATTTTAAAATATGGTTTAATGATTTATTTTGTAAATTATTTTACAAAATCTTTTAGTTAGTTCAGTTTTTTAAATTCATCTAATACCATTTTTCAACTTGAGGAAAATATTCATGTCAAACATTTCAATCATTATTAACCTTCTGATTTTCTTATAACACTGATTTTTAATCAATCATTAATGAAAGCTATTTAACATTTCTGAATTTTAATTTCATTAGATTTCGCATTTATTTATTTTAAAAAATTTGTTGGCAGTGTTTATTTCCGAGAAAGCTTAGTTAATACTAAAAGTTTTGGTTAGTTTAATTTTTTTTACAGTTTTTAATTCATTAAAAATATTTAAATAAAAGTTAATTAGTTAAGAAAAACTCTTTAGTGTCAAGTTATTCATCACAAGTTGTTTTTTAGTTTGCTGTGAATACATTTGGACATTATTTGAAAATTACGTGTTATTGAATTTAACTATTGTTTTTTATGCACTTTTTGTGTGAAATTTTATAATTTAGTTATAATTATTGTAAAATTTCAATTTACTGTTGGTGTCATTCACATTTTGCATTAAAAAAACATTTATGGGAACAAATTTCTATCAATATTTACTTTCTCATACTCAAATATAATTTGATAAAACACTTGACATTTTTCCAATCAATTATTAATGAAAGCTGTTTCTTTTTAAAACATTTTTGAGTTTTAATTGACATTTACTTTTATTTATTTTAATTAGTTATTTCATTTTGTTTAAACCTGTTTTTTTTTAGGTGTTTTAATTTAGTATTTATCCATTCAAAACATAGTACAAATACAAAAGTCATTAAAAATTATAATTAAAACACTATTTTTTAAGTTAGTTAATTTTAATTAAAACAAATATTTTTTGAGATTTAATTTTTGTTCTTCGTAAGTGATTTCTAGTTTCTAAATACATTTTAAAATTACGTTCGTTGAAATTTCATTTATTGAATTTAATTACTGTTTTGATACATTTTTTGTGAGTTTTTATGATGAAAAAAATATTTTTGTTAACAACTTTCAATGGATATAAATTTTCTAAAATTGAAAACTAATGTGATAAAATGCTAATGTGTTTTAATGAAAGCTGATTTTTAACATTTTTTTGTTTTAAACTAAATTCACTTATTTTAATTATTACGCTATTCATCTTTTAAATGCTTAGTTAATAATAATGGAATTTTTGTTGGTTAGGTGTTTTATTTTGGTTTTTATTTATTCAAAACATAGTACATTAAAAATTATTATTAAAACATAAATTAATTTGGTTAATAGTATTCGTTTTCACTTTAAACGCTTCAGTTTTTACGCTTTACTTTTTACAAATTTACTTTTAGACGATTCTGCTTTTAAAAATGACGATATTAGTGGACTTAACTTTTGTTTTGATGCATTTTTTGTGAATCATTGTTATTAAACTTTTATTTTAAAATTTTAAAATTAAAATTTATGACGAGCAACTTTTAAACAATATTAACTTTCTGAAACTATGATATAATTTGTTAAAAATGCGGATATTTTTGAAATTTTTTAATCAATTCTAATAAATCATAAATGAAAACTATTTTTTTTAAAAACATTTTTGATTTTTAATTTTATTTCACATTCATTTATTTTAATTATTACGCTTTTCATCTTTTAAATGCTTAATTAATATTAATCAAATTTATTTTGGTTTGTGTTTTATTGTAGTTTTTATTCATTTCACAAAGTACTAAAATACAAGTCATTAAAAATTATTATTAAAGCACAAGTTGTTTTGGTTGACTGAACTGTTATTTTTTCTTATCAGGTTTAAGATGTTAATGTTTTGCTCAAGTGGTTTTTTAGTTTGCTGAATACACATAATTTAAAAAACATTTTACAAATTACTTTTAGATGATTCTGACTTTCACAATGACTTTACATAACTTAACTGTTTGTTTTGATGCACTTTTTGTGAATTTTTATGATTTAGTAATCATAAAAAAATAAAGTAAATTTAACTTTGTGTCATTAACATTTTTCTATTAAAAAAACACATTTATGGGAACAACTTTCAATCAATATTAACTTTATGAAACTCAAAAGCAATTTATTATAATGCTGATATTTGTAATCAATTCTAATCAATCATTAATAAAAGCAGTTTCTTTTTAACATTTTTGATTTTTAATTTCATTTCACATTCATTTATTTTAAAAACTTTTTTCCTGTTGCAACTGTTTAGTTAATATTATACGATTATTTCTTTTAATTGTTTTTTTTCCTTTTTTAATCATTCAACAGACAGTACAAAAAAAATTGGTCATAAAAAATATTATTAAAACACAAGTTATTCGGTTAAAAAAAACTTTTTTTATTGAAATTTTTGATGAATGAAATCAATGTTTACTTTCTGAAATCCAAAAGCAATTTCATAAAATGCTGCTATTTGTAATCAATTCTAATCAATCACCAATAAATTTTATTTTTGTAGGTTTTTTGATTTTTAAGTTAATCAGTTTCATTTATATTTAAAAATGTCGATTTCTCGTTGTTGCAGCTGATTAGTAAATATTGAACTATTCTTTCAATTTTTTATCATTTTTTAATCATTCAACAGACAGTACAAATATACATAGTCATAAAAAATATTATTAAAATACAATTTATTTGGTTAAGAAAACTTTTTTTCTTAAAACTTTTTTTTTAATACACATCCCAGTATTATTTCTTGTATTAAAAATTACGTTTTATTGAATTTAACTGTCCTTTTGATGCATTTTATGTGAATCTTTATGATTTAGTAATGATTTTTGTAAATTTATCTTTGTCATTAACATTTCTCTATTAAAAAATTATTTGTAGTGAACAATGTTCATTTAATATCAACTTTCTGAACCTCAAAACTATTTTGGTAAACCACTGATATTTTATATTCAACTATTAATAAAAGCTGTTTCTTTTTAACATTTTTGAGTTTTAATTTACATTCACTTTTATTTATTTTAATTATCACTATTTTCATCTTCTCAATGCCTTTTTAGTTAATAATACTTGAGTTTTTGTTGGTTATTCACTCAACACTTAAATTACACAAATCATTAAAAATTATTATTAAATCAAAGTTATTTGGTTAAAAAAAGTTTTTTTTTGGTTTGAGACACTTAATTTTAAGATATGTTTTCTTTACAAATTTTTTTGAGTTTTCTGAAAACATTTTGACTACAATCAATATTTAAATACATTTAATATTTTTAATATTTAAAATTTTAATATTTTTAATATAATATATTTATTATTTTAATATATTACATTTTGACGACAATCAATATTTCAATATTTTTGACTTTAATCAATATTTTAACTTTCTGAAACTCAGAACTAATTTGATAAAATGCTGATATTTTTTAATCAATTAGTAATGAAATCTGTATTTTAAGATCAATGGATATTAATTTCATTTTTTCTTCTTCTAAAAAACTTAATTTTTCTTTTTAATCTAAATGTTTAGTTAATATTAAGCGATTTGTTTTCTTTGACTTGTTTTATTTCAGTTTTTAATCATTTATTAATACAAATATGTCATAAAAACTATTAAAGCATAAGTAATTAGTTTAAAACAACTTTTTTTAATTAATACACTTAAATTTAGTATTTGTTTATTACACTAGGTTTTTTAGTTTACTGAATACATTTCAACATTTTAAAAACTGTTACAAATTAATTTATTTGATTTTTCTTATATAAAAATTTCGTTTTATTGAATTTAACTGTTTTTTATGTACTTTTTGTTAATTTTTTATAATTTAGTAATTATTATTTTTAATTAAAATCAGGTGTTATTATGTCATCCATGTATACATTGATATTTCGTTTACTTAAGGAAAACCACAAAAGCAATTTCATAAAACGCTGATATTTTTTAATCAATTTTAATCATTTATGAAAGCATTTTTTTTTAAACATTTTTGAGTTAATTTACATTCACCTTTATTTGCTTAGTTAATATTACTTGAATTTTGTTAAGTTTTAAGTGTTTTGTATGAGTTTTTATTCATTCAACACAGTTAAATTATAAAAGTCATTAAATTATAATTATTAAATCACAAGTTATTTGGTTTAAAAAACTTTTTTTTCGTACCCAATAACCCAATTGTAATGATCCACCATAGCCCTTCTCCAACACAGTGGCAATCTCCTAACCATCTCAGTCGTCATGCCTGAGGGACCAGGGGCAGAACCACTCCCAAACACCTCTAAGATAGACTCGAGATCATAAAGGGACATAAACGGAAAACTAAAATCACCACCCAAATTGGCAACTTCAACCAGATGATTGGGCAAACTTTTCGAAATGTTAGCAAAAAAGTTCACGAAATCAGATAAAAGATCAACATCTAAATTATTATTTTCTTCAACTTTAAAATGTTTGTCAACGAATTGCCATGGATTAAAATTACTTTCATTTTGAGAGCTCATCAGAAAATCTGATTTTGCTTTCTTAATTGCACTCTTATAAAGACATTTAGTCTTCTTATACTTATCAAAGTCATCTTAATGATTTGCATTTTTTCTTTCCTGAATCACTTCAGCTTTCAAATTAGTCAAACTCTTGTTCCACCAACTACATCTGGCAACCTTCCCCACTTTTTTCACACTAGAGCACACCATCACCATTGAGTTGAACAAACCCAGAAAATCTTCCAGTTTTACCATTCTTAATTTCTCCTCATTGACGATACATAGTTTCAGAAGCTTGTCAAAATTTAATTTGCACTTAACTCCTTCTTTGTCTTTTTCGATCTCCCTTGTTTTTAATGGACAAAAAAGAGTATCCAAAACCCCCCTGTGATCAGATAATTTAACCTCATCATAATGCAAGATGTCAGCATTATGAACAGATACTCCCTTTATAAAGAACCAATCCAAAGTTCGCTGATGACGAGTAGGACCCGCATCCACCAAATTCAATTCAGCCAATTCCAATTTATGAAGAATCATCTTGCTACGATAAGAATCGTCATTTAAGTCAATGTTCAAATCACCTGCCATAACAATCTTCACATGCAACGCTGCCACTGAAAGTAAAAAATCAATTTAACTATTAATATCAACTTTAGGAGGTCTGTAATAATGTATTAAAGTCAATTTGTCGATTTGCAACACAATCAGTTCCAGACCAAAGTCAGAAAAAAATTATCAATGACTTTGTATTCAAAAGACTGTTTGATGGCACACAATAAGCCGCCTCTTCTGGAATTTTGATCTAGTCTCACTACATAATAATTTTCCTGGAAGCCCAAGCATTCATCAGGAAATTCAGGTCTCAACCAAGATTCAATAAAAAATGCGATGTCTATATTATCCCCTCTCATTTGTGCGAATAAATCATCAGTCTTTCCAAAAATTGATTAAATATTCCAGAGGAGGAAGTTAATTTTCCTCCCTCTAAGAACCTCGAAACGACGATTGAGAGTTCGTCAAATGTCCCCAAAAACGATCTACAGTGACACCTTCCGGCCAAACGTTTTCTTGTAGAACTCTCCCTATTTGCATTGCCTTAATGGCAGTTTGTCTCGTTTATTTCGTTTATTGAAATTAAGATTTGCCAAATTGAAACGAGACAAAATTCAATGCATTTCAATTGCAATTTGTCTCATTTATTAATCACTCTGTATGTTGGTTTTAACTTTAATATTAACATTATTAATTTCATGCTTTCATTTCTGTAGTGTCTTTTTTGATGATTTGGTTAATCTAACCCAGTTAAATTAACCCAGAATGAGATGATGAAATCGTTGCAATGTTCAAAGCATGCTACATCATGCTGTTACTTATAACGGCGATTTTTAATCTAATTCAATCCTCGATATTGACTAACTTCAGTTATCAGGAAGCTCCTAATTAGTTTAAATGAATTATGATTTAAAATAAAACAAAAGTTAAAACTTAATTATTACAGTTTAAATTTGATATTTAATAAAGACAAATCAAATGATATTCATTA
>JAAFCF010005975.1:0-23397 GCA_013389785.1 Helicorthomorpha holstii | reverse complement strand
GTGAAGGGCAAACGACTATACATTGAAGGTATAGGCCCTTTTCATCAGCACCATCTATTAACATTACAAGTAATCAGACTGCGCAAATTTCAAAACTTGAGTAAACGAAATTTGCTTAGTTGCTATGACGCAGCATAGCCCAGCAGGTGGCGCATATTACACTTAATATAACGCAAACAAACGCACAATAAATTTAATAACTCATCGTAGAGTTATTCAATTACAACATGCAACATATCATCTTAATGAGAAAATTAATGCACATCTGATGAGCATTACTGCGCAACTTCCGGTTTTCGCAAAGACGTCACAATCGTATTGCAAATATGCAAACATGCATAAATATCACTGTAATATCGATTATTTCACTAAATAATTAGTAATATTAACTAGAAGCATGCTCCGACATTAATACCATTGATAAATGATCAACGTCAAATTAAGATGAGGTAAAACGCAATTTACCATACGCAAAACAATGTATAATGCAAACGGCATTATATACGCAATTAAATATGTTCAACAGCCAGTGTACCATTGTTTATATGACTATTTGGATTAATCTCAATTGAACTAAACAAAGCCACTGTCATTGTACAAAGTAGAAAATGATCAATGTCCAATTAATGTGATATTGCCCAATGTTAAAATGGCATTTGAACTTAGCTAAATTAATAAGGGAATACTTCAGCTGTCCAGGACATTGTAGTCGACCAACAGCGACAATCCCAGACTACAATTTCATTTCAGGATTATCTATAATTATCCTTTACTCATTATGAGATATGGAAAGTCAATCTAAAGGTAAGCTACTAATTAGTGTGTCTGGCTTATCAAAAAAGCAAAAGACACGCAATGTTAATACTGCAGAGCAGGAACAAATGACTGCCATATTTAACTGTGACTTAATTCCGCCTTTGAATGAGCTAGCAATCTCTTCTAGTTTGACATTTCCAAATAGGGAAATGCATAAACATGACTTGAATTTGGAATGTACTTTAAATAATGAAACTCACAAACATGACTCAAATGTGGAATGTACACCAATAGTAAATTATCAGCCTTTTGCAAGTAATGTTCAGATTTTTACATCTCATTGTGATGAGAATGATGTTTTTGAGAGAGAGAGGGAAATTTCAAATTTATTTTATAGCAGTAGTGAAGAAAGTTTGGATGAAGAAGATCCTACAAAAAATGAAAATGTAGGTTTTGAATTAGCTGATTGGGCTAATGAGTGTAATATTCACCATAGCCACATGAATAAGTTACTGGCAGTTCTTAGAAAACCTATGCCTTTTCTTCCAAAAGATGCAAGAACTTTGCTTAATACACCACGTATTTGCAAAACTTTGAAAAAGCAAACAGATCATGATAGTATAAGTGAATTTGTTTACTTTGGATTACAAAAAGGGATAGAGAATAAAGTTAAGAATGATATGAATTAAAATTAAGATAAACATTAATGGTGATCCTTTATTTAAATCTAATAAAAAACATTTTGGCCAATTCTCTGCATTGTAGAAGAAGCAAAAGATCAATCTCTATTTGTTGCTGCAATATATTGTGGTACCTCAAAACCACAATCACTTCAAAATTATTTTAAAGAATTTATTAATGAGTATCAAGAACTAATGAAAGGTTTCACAATAAATGGTAAAAAGTTTAAATTACAACCTGGTGGTCCATTTGTTTGTGATACTCCAGCAAGGGCATTCATTAAATGCATTAAAGGTCATAATGGCTTTAGTGGATGTGATAGATGCAATATTGAGGGTAGATGGGAAAATCAAATGATTTTTATAAAAAAAAGTAATGAGGTTTGCCAAAATCGAACAGATTACAGTTTCAGGAATGAGACCAATGAAGCACATATTACAGTTTCACCACTGACTCAATTACTTAATAATATGATAGATGATTTTCCACTTGATTATATGCACTTGATATGTTTAGGTGTATTGAGAAAATTGTTATTGCAATGGATAAGTGGGAATCCTCAACATATTAAACTAGCAGGAGAAAAAATTACAGCTGTGTCTAATCACTTGATTACAATAGCAAAATTTACTCCTGTTGAATTTAGCAGAAAACCAAGAGTTAAAAGATGTAAAAAGGTTTAAAGTTACAGAATTTTGACAGTTCTTGTTATATACAGATCCAGTTGCTTTAAAAAACATCCTGCCATCATTAGCCTATCAACATTTTATGTTGTTAAGCGTCGCAACATCTTTATTAATTAGTTCTACTAAGTGTCATGTTCATTGCAATTATGCAAGTGAACTTCTATCAGGATTTGGGACCCATGCAAAAGACCTTTATGGTGATGAAATCATGGTGTACAGTTTCCATGCACTTTCACACATAGTTACAGATGTTAAATGGTATGGAGTATTAGATAATTTTTCAGGATTCCCCTTTGGAAATTCTTTATATCAAGTAAAGTAAATGCTTAGATCACCTAACAAACCTTTACAACAGGTTGTTAAGTGCTTAGCTGAAAAAGAAGAAAGTATATGCACTGATAATTATGATGATAAAGTGAATGTTTCAACTAAGGAACACACATTTGGACCAATACCAGATGCATATACAGGGAAGCAATTCCATAAAATCAAAATAAGATGACAAGACTTAAATATTGTTGCATTTAATATTTCAAAATTAGGTGATAGTTGTTGTTTGCTAAAATCTGGTAAAGTAATTGCCATTCAAAATATTGTATCAAAAGATGGCAAAATCCTGATGTTAGTTAAGCAATTTGAACAACAAAGAGACTTTTTTTCTTATCCATGGCCATCATCTGCAATATTAAATATTAATGAAGTGTCTACACTTTCTGAAAAACTATTTTTAATTACAGCCGATTCCATTATTGCAAAATGCTATCATATACCTTCTGATGATCAAAAGTTTGTAGCAATTCCTTTGCTCCACTCAGCTTAGTAATGATATTTGTTTATGATATACATTTGTAAAATGGTGACTATTTGATGACAAACTGGTATTATATTTAATAATGAACTTTTATTACTTAATAGTGAACTTTTTATTACTTAATAGTGAACTTTTATTACTTAATAGTGAACTTTTATTACTACTGAACTTTTGTTAATATTTTTGTAGTTTATCAAAAGTTTGCAGTTAAGTTTTTGGAAGGAGGAAAAGAAACTGTTGCATTAGTAGCTGGAAATGGTTGCATGGTCCTCCTTAGCAAGCTTCATGTTGGTGGCCAAAAGCTTACCAGCACAGAGCAGCAAATTGACAGAAAACTCCTGATACTAATCAGTGGGAGTATTGTGCACACTGTAAAGTTGTGTTTGATTCAGGTAATTGCATTTTTTATATCAGAAATTTATTAATAATTTTAAGATAATTTGATTTTTATTAAATGTAAACATTTTTTGTCAGATGATTATGGAATTGCTATGATGAAGCTGAAGGAAGCAGAAGATGTTAATGATTTGGATTCACTTTCAACAGAAAGGGATGGTAAACGTCACAAAAAACCAAATAAATGTTACTTTTCTGATGATGATGATGACAGTATTGAAGTGCACAAAAAGAATCACAAGAGGACACACTGAAAAAGCAAATTCTGCATTGGCATATACTCCACCCCCCATTTCAATGAGAAAGCAACGAAGTTATGGCTTCACAAAGTTCTGCATTGATGAATAATGTAAGTTTTTCATTGGCATCAAATAACTCTAGCAGTCCTTATAGATCAATGTTTCACCAATATCCAACTGGTTTTCAACAAACTCCAAGTTTTCCTCAATAAAGTCCTAATTGTCCATTATCACCTGTATATACGGACTCAACCACATCTAATCAGAGTGTGCATAACAACAATTTCTTATTGCCATCAATAGATGCAACTCGATATTTCTCAAATCGTAATGCAGGAATTCATCAGCAGTGGATATCAGCAGAAACATTTCAAAGTAAATTAAAATTATGTATAAATTATGTAAATATTTAATTAAACTTCTAAAATATTTTGCAGAATTTGCAGAAGACCAGTTCAAATTACAGGAAAAGATATTGAGGAACATACAAGATTTAAAAGCTTCAGTTGCAGAATTACAGTCACTACAAAATCCTAGGTATCAGTCATCCAGTGTAGAGATAGAAAGTATGCCAAACATTCCATTGGCTACTGAAGTTGATATAAATTCAATGGAGGAATTTCTGAGTGATAATGGAAACATAGGAAAACTGGTAGTTAAATTCTTGTTTAACAGCTGATAGTAATATTTTTTATATATTAATGAACTGCAGATAAGTGCTCTAGGAATACAAGGAGGGAAAAATCCAGGTAACAGGACAAGACTCATATTATCAATGATTTCTAAAAATGAGCTTGCAACCAAATATAGTTGGACAGGAACAAAAAAGCAAGGATTAAACCAAAAGTTGGAATTGCAAGTGTTTAAAGTCAACAAGGTTATTTTTGGTAATTAACAATTAAAAACTGTAGTAGTCTATGATTTTGATTGTCTTTTTAGGAGCTGTAATGCATAATGAAAACTATAAGAAAATGGAAGACATTGTAATAATTGAATACCCTACAGGACAAAAGTTTGGAAACTTTTGAAATTTTGATTCAATTCTAATTTCAAGTTCAAATTACAAACAAATGGCTTAACTCTTGGATAAATCGATTTCAGTGAATTATTCTATAAACATTCAGCTTTCTGCACATGAAAAAATAATAAATAAATACATAAAATTAACATCACAGTGAACAAAATTGTAAACTATATGAGACAAAATTATGGAAACTTGAACACTAATATTTTGTCCAGCTGCCTTTTGAATTAATTACTGCCTTAATTCTTCTTGGCATTGATGAAATGATATTTTCACAATCTTCTTTTGTAATTGTTAACCAAGCATCTTGTATCATTGCTTCCAAACTTGTGACATTCATTATGATTGTTGTAGGCCGTCCTGACTAATCATGCGCGCTCATCAATCATGGGTGACAGGAGCGACCTGTCTCCCCTATTTTCTGTGATATTAAGTACAGGATGTATAAATGGGCTAATCCCAACTTAATGTTAGTATAGCTATATTTAGACAGGTGACTGCCTTCACCTGTCAATCATGTTAATGTCTTTCTTTGCACCAGGATTGGTCCTCAGTGGAGGCCACTCCCATTCTTAGTAGTATAAAAAGGCTCTACCATCGCAGGTAGAAGCCAGAGATTGAGAGGTGCCAGGCAGAGCTCCACAGTTGTACCTTAGTGCAATAAAGAGTGTTTAGTATATAAACCACTTGTCTCTTTTCTCTCGCACTTTACCTTTTCAGTCCAGCGTAAGCAGAAAGGCGTAACTCACGACCTAACCAATTAACCTCACCAGACTAGGACCCCTTGCAGTATCTGCTCTTTAGCAGCACCACTCTCAGGCCTACTCTACTTACTACGGCAGTGACTAACTACAGCAGTACCGGCAGCTCTTCACTACAGCAGTATCTACCAGTAACTAACTCACATTAGTTACTACACTTTACTACTAAGCTACTACTCGGCTGACTCCCAGTAGACTCCCCCGGTAGACCTCACAGCAGGCTGTGGCGAACTGGACTACCTGTGGACTCCGACGTTAACTACTAGTACAAGCTCTATGGCAGTTCCAGTTACCCGACGACCCATCCCGGCTACCTCCGCAACGCGACCATAGCAGCACTCCGGCAGCAGCATCTACATTTCCGTTCCTAGCCGGGTTCCTTCAAACCTTGACTAGCAACCAGTTCTCTGCCTCACCCCAGGTGGACATAAAGCCCCCACTTTTTGCAAGTCCGTCGACTTAGGCAATAAACCCACGCATCGTTTGACTACGCTTCAATTGTCAGTCAACAACCACCCGCAGCAGACCTACATACAGCCCTTCGCTCTTACAGCTAGTACTCTTTGCTGCATCATCGTAGCTATGCCTGTATTTCACCACAGGCCGCCCGCTACATTTGGCGCCCAATCTTCGCGTCTTTCGTTTCGCTTTCACGGCCGCTTCTTTGGCCCTGGGGGAGTCACCTACGGTGCACTTCCTCTACCTGCTCATTTACCGATCACTGGTCCCTAAACCAGTACTCCCAGCAAATCTTGAGTAACTCCACGTTGCAACATCAGCATGGAAAACAATTTCATGGATTGCGGTAATCACACGGTGGGGCAGAATAGGCAGTTCTTTACACCTGCCATGGGCAAACCAATAGTTGCCCCCTCCAAATTCTTATTTCAGGACAATCAGCTTGTCCCCACACCATCAGCCAGCTCCCCTGGACCCAGCAAATGGCTCAATTAATAGCCGGCATGGCAGAGCAGCAATGGCTCCTCACCATGCACATCACCGCACAAACACCAGTCAGTAACCAAACGATTGCTTTCTACAATTTCCATCCTAAATATGATGGGACCACGCCAGTTGATCCCTTTTTAGTCCAACTGGCCAACTTTAAGGCTTGTCAGTACCTTAGCAACGACCAAGCCCTAACTACTTTAGCCAGTGCCCTCACCAGCCCGGCAGTATTATGGTGGCAGGAACATAAGGACCGATTCTACTCTTGGGAAGAGGCCACACAAACCCTCCAAAATAGATACGGTATCATTCTCACCATTTGGGATGCTATCCATATTATCCAGTCATGGAAAAATAAGTGCGATAGCAACACCGCTAACCTGCACGACATTCTCTTCCCCTATCTCAAGTTAATCAGTCAATCAAAAGGGGAAAGTATTGCCAGACAACTCTTTGCTCGGGTGGTACCACGGTCCATTCAACCATATATGGATGAACATCTCTCAACCAACATAAGTGAAATGAAGAACATTGTGCAGAGACTTGAAAATAAGCATGCTCCTCAATCCGATCAACAAATGTACCCACCCAGTAGTGCATTACCACGGCAAACCAAGCTGCACTTAAGACACAACCCATCTCGGTCCAGCCAGCCGCAGCAACCTCACATCACTACCACTACCAAGAATCCTGCACCGGCAAGGACACCAGCTCCGGTATCACAACTGGCCCAACGCCAGGACAACGTTCCCACCACGGCTAAACGTAACCTACCGCAGAACGGACTCCCTCAGCCTAGTAACAATTATAGCTGCAGTCAGTGCAGTAGACTGGGTTATTCCTTCCGGCTGTGCCCGCACTGCAATCCGCGTCCAGCTCCTCAACCTGCACCCACACAGCCAGTGAAGACCATGCAGAAGGTGAGAAAGAATCGTTGCCATACCACTACCCCCGTAGCATCAATCTTACCAGATACCACAGTCACTCAGGCTACGGCAACCCAAGAGGTTACGGCAATACCTTTATTTTGACTAGATGCTTCTTATGACGTTCTGGCACACCTCGGTACGGCGGATCTCGAGTACGACCCTCTGTACAGCTGCAGATTAACTACGGTTAAAGAACCCATGATTCCAGTCACCTTGGTCACCACCGTGTCACCAACCTTACCGGCTACATCGGCTGACATCACAACTGGGGATCCCTTCAATGGGTTTGCTATGTTATTTGACGATCCCACACCGCCATTAATCGCCACAGTCCAACCCAGACTTCCACTACCAGATTCGGACATTGCGTCTGATGACGACAGCGACAACGATGATCTTTCCCACCTCTTCCGGGAACCTGAATATCATCACGTCTTGGTAGCTGGTACAACCCCTTCATCCGAGGATTCAATCGTCTCTCGACTAGCACCCTCCGAGGAGGCTGTTATTAAGCAAGAACCTTTCAGCCCTCCGATGATCACTGTAACCATCCAGGGTTTTAAACACAAAGCTCTACTCGACACCTGCGCAGCGTACTGTCATGGTTCTCGAGAATTATTACAGCAGTGTCTCATGGAAGGGGTACCCATGACTGAGACCAGCGAACAATTTGTTATGGCAGACGGTAAACTAATAACAGGCCGACGTTTCCGGGCCACCCTAACGGTGAGCACCGGACACCGCAGCATCACAACACCCTTCGTACTGTTTCCTGATATCAAGGCTACAGCTCTGTTGGGTTGGCAATTCATCAGGAGCGCGGGCATCGTTTTTGACCACTCCAATGACCAATGGTACTATGATGATGATCATACCAAACGATACTCGTTCGTCACCTCAGCCGGTCCACGTCATTTTCCAGCTCCAGCATTGCCCGTCAATCGTAGCCATGTGGTCCCGGACATCCCCAAGCCTGAGCCCTTTTACCCCGCAGTAGATCCACAACCACATATGGTTAAAAAACAAATCAACCTCTGCCTACAACCCGAAGAAGGCCACGGGCTTACAGCAGACAAGCGCCGCCAACTCGACGACCTATTGCAACGTAATGCCGATGTCTTCGGAATGCCATCAGAGCCAACGCCTACCATTAGCATTGCATCCAGTTAGAAAAACCCCTCAAGAGGTTTTTGCCAGTTTGCGACATGATGAAGCCATCCCACACCTAGATGATTTACTTGCAATGGCTAACACCTTCCTCGAGCATCTTGAACGCCTGCAAGAAATTTTCAACTGTTATCGTCGACATAAGCTGCGTTTGAAACGCGAAAAATGCGTTTTCTTACCCGCTACCATAAAATATCTCGGTCATATTCTAGCCAACGGAACCTATCAACCTGCTACTGATAAAGTCAAAGCTCTCATGTCTATGCTGCCGCCTGCAGACCAGAAACAGCTGCATTTTTTTCTCGGTCTGGCTGGGTGGTTTCGACGCCACATCCAGGGGTTCGCCGCCATCGCTGCATCCCTCTACCCACTGACCTCCACCAAACAACCATTCCAGTTCACACCGCACCATCTTGCACAGTATAACACCCTCAAGAAGGCGTTATGCAAGGCACCGTGCCTTCGCCCTCCCAACTACGATCGGTACTTCATTGTCCGCACCGATGCCAGCCAGTACTCCATCGGCGTGGCGTTGATTCAAACTGAGGAGGAGGAAGTTGATGCAATCACTGGTGAATGGCGTGAAATGGAGTTTGTCATAGAGTATGCCTCTCGCAAACTCAACCCAGCCGAGACTTGGTACGCTACTATCAAAAGGGAGTGCCTGGCAGTTTACTGGGCAATTACTCATTGGCAACACCACCTGGATGGTAGCCTGTTTGAAGTCCAGACAGATCATAAACCCTTGTTGGGTGCCATCACCAGGACCTCACAGAACCGTCGGTTGCAGCGTTGGGCACAGAAACTCCAGGATTTTAATTTCGATCTTTTCTACATGCCGGGCTCACTCAACGTCGTTGCGGATGCGCTCTCCCGTCCTCCTCCACCACTAACCCTGCCCACTTGTGCGCTGGGGAGTGCCGAGGAGGCTCGGCCAGCAGTGATATCTCTACCACACTATAAGCCGCATGAAATCCGGACTATGCAGTTAGAAGATCCAGCATGCAAACACCTCATCGCTGATCTAGAAAGTCCTTCACCTTCTCCGCACGCAGTTAAGTCCGGTTATCACATGAGGGATAGTGTATTACACTATTCTGGCGTTAATGCACCACACCCGGCAGTTATGGTAATTCCAACCCCATTGCAACAGTTAATCCCACGTCATTTTCATGACCTAACCACCGGTGGACACTACGGCGTGGAGAAAACCCTAGAAAAAATCCGCCGCTCATTCTTCTGGACAACCCTTCGCAAAGACGTAGAAGACTACATCAAAACTTGCGAAGATTGCCAGAAATACAAGCCCACAAATAAACGACCAACAGGCTACTTGGAGGCATCCCCTATCGCAAATCGTTGGGAAACCCTTTCAATTGATGTGGTCGGACCCCTCCCTAAATCAGGGAGGCATCGATTCATCTTCTCCGTGGAAAACATCGCTACCCGTTGGGTAGAATTCTTCGCCGTACCCAACAGCGAGGCAGCTACCATAGCCAAAACCTTGGTTAATGAAGTATTCCTGAGGTACAGTCTCCCCAGGAACCTTTTATCAGACAACGGTGTACAATTTCTTTCAAACATCATGTAAGAAGTTTGCAGTACTCTCCATATCGAGAAATTAACCACCGCGCTAAACAATCCACAGGCGAAACCTGTAGAACGTGTTCATAGTGACTTAAAAATAAGACTAGCCATCGCGGTAGGCAACAACCACCGTAACTGGGCTCAAGTCTTACCAGCAGTCTCCCATGCCATACGAATGCAGGTAAACTCCACTATGGGATTTTCTCCAGCGTTCCTGATGTTTGGGAGACACCCCAGACCAATTGACAAATTACTTTGTAATTTCACGTTACCACAAGTAGATTTGGCACCTCCTGCTGTAGCTGATCTTTTTACTGATTTAACGGAATGATTACAACTGGCCGCCGAACAGCAGTTAGCAGTTCAACAGACTCGAGCCAACAAATATAACTCGCATCGACGAGCCTACCCCGATTTCAAAATCGGCGACTCAGTGTTAGTAGAGGCTCGTCATATATCAGATGGTGATGCGGGAATCACCAGGAAACTTTGCCCAAAACGCGACAGACCCTTCGAAATATTTCAGATTGAAGGAGCGTCTACAGCATTTATTGGTATGCCGCATTCAGCACCTGAGGCCTGGAAGAAGGTTCCATTTCGGCAGCTTACTCCGTACTACGCACGGGTACGATGTTGAACAATCAAGTTCTACTGGAAACTCCACTACGCAGGTACCAGAACCTAGCAGAGACGCGGGGCCTTCAACAAAGCAGGCAACTACTCGGAAACCCCCAAAGTACAAAGTGCACTCGCCCAGTAGACCCATTACCAGAGGGGTCACTAGAATGCATGCGCTAAGTGTCCTGCAAATAGAACACAACCCTTCAGTCACATGTCACCTTTTGACCTATGACCGTGAAGTTGGCTTGTGCAGTACCAGCTTAAAGGGGTATAAAAGGCCATCTGCAACACTCAATCAGTCATTGCTCGTTCAATCGTCTTCGCTTGCAGTTCCAGTTGTCCAGTCAGCAGTTCCAGATAGCAGTCTACAGTGTTTGGTTCCAGTTCAGTTGCCGATACATTCTTTTGTCCCCGGTCATCTAAATTATTTTACGGCTCTTCAGCAATTAGCAGCTACACGTTTTGGCCCTATTTCCAAATTCATTGGCAGTTCACTGTGCAGTAGTCTACGGCAGAAGTTCCCGTATTTTAAAAACTTTTTGGCCCACCTACGAACTTCAAATTTTGGCACAGCATTTTTTAATTCTAAATTGTGTAAAATGGATTCTACCGCCCTCCCGTTCTTTGCTACGTTCCAGCAGGACTCTGAACTTATTCAGAGTTACAACCAAGCAGTCGCCGAGACCCGTGATCTGTCTCGTCAGCAGACCGAAGCCTTTTCATTGGCACTACAAGCTAATGCAGATTTCCACGCCAAATTACTACAAGAAAACATGGCAACTCTCAAAGAATTAGTGGTCGCCACAACATCCGCCCTTAATGCTAACACCAAGGCTCAGTTAGCCCACGAAGCAGCTCTACGGGACCTGACTAAGTTTCGAAAAGAAACCCAGAAACAAGGTACCCCAGCTCAGCTGCTGCCGCCAGCTAAAACAAAAACACTGGCAGTATTACCATCTCCAAGTATTCCGGCTGAGGCTCATGCCTCGCTCCCAAGTCCTGCCGTGTCAGCCCATCGTTCCCAGGCCGCCGTCAAGTCCCTACCTCCGGTAACCCCCACACCTGGTATTCTGGGTACTACGGCACCAGCGGCGACAGTCACGTCTCAACACACGGCTGACATTTTGCTACTGAATATCGATGAATCACCACCGCTGTTAACAGAAGACACCGTCGCCAAACAACTCATCGACAGTCTCGCGGCAGTTACCCCTGCAGTTCAGCCTGTTCTTGCGGGTCACTTGGCGGTAGATGATTTTCCTGTTTTCCCCGACGGAGGCGATACCCCTCCTTACGTCGAACCTCGTAAATCATTAGAGGCCGCTCGGAAAACTATTCTAATTCCCCTCCCTGATAACTACATGACGCCAGGCGCTATTAAGGTACGAGTATCCCGAGTCGCAACTACCACGCTACGACCAGCTAATACCCCTGCCATACCTGATAAGTTAGCAGCAGATAACGTTTCCGTCACCCTGCAGCATATGCCGACTTGCAGTACCGCGGCTGAATCATCCTCCAGCGACCCGTCATCACATATTGCTCCAGTTACTGCCTCACGGTCGTCATCACGTAAAGCTTCCCACAGCCGAAGCCGTAGTCAAGAAACCCTCGATCGCGAACACTCACGATCACTCTGATCACTTCCAAGTTCTGATGACTCCGAAGATGATTTTGAACCATCCCCAGCCAAACGTCATAAGAAAACATCAAACGGGCTATCTCAAGATCTACTCACCGAACTACGCCGTAACCCGCAACCTTGGTTTCGAGACAACACCATGGTCACCATCCCCCGCGCCGGCAAAGCCCCTAAATCTCGTAATGACGCCAGGGGGTTGAATTCCGCGCAATACATCCTGCTGAACGAGCCCCAGGTAAATTCTGGCTCGCCTTTCTAAAAACTGATACATTGACACCATGGGATCAGCTCTACAAAGTTCGGGATGAAGCACTGGAGACTCTTCGAACCAACTGGGTCTACGAAGGCAGACGTAACCGCGCCGCTCGCTACTTCGCCGAACGAGATCGCATTTACACCAAAGTGGAAAGCATCATGCGGCCATCAGCAAGCAAAGTATTCGTCCCGAGGGATATCTGCCCAAAGTTCGACCCTGCGGCCAGTTCCAGTTTAGGTTCTGGCAAGACCAAGAAATCCTCAAAACAATAACCATTTTGCGTCAGGCGGCCCTCATCATTTTCTACATTAAACCTCCGTTTTGGCGCCGGGGTGTAGGCCGCCCTGACTCTAATCATGCGCGCTCATCAATCATGGGTGACAGGAGCGACCTGTCTCCCCTATTTTCTGTGATATTAAGTACAGGATGTATAAATGGGTTAATCCCAACTTAATGTTAGTATAGCTATATTTAGACAGGTGACCACCTTCACCTGTCAATCATGTTAATGTCTTTCTTTCCGCCAGGATTGGTCCTCAGCGGAGGCCACTCCCATTCTTAGTAGTATAAAAAGGCTCTACCATCGCAGGTAGAAACCAGAGATTGAGAGGAGCCAAACAGAGCTCCACAGTTGTACCTTAGTGCAATAAAGAGTGTTTAGTATATAAACCACTTGTCTCTTTTTTCTCGCACTTTACCTTTTCAGTCCAGCGTAAGCAGAAAGGCGTAACTCATGACCTAACCAGGTAACCTCAACAGACTAGGACCCCTTGCAGTATCTGCTCTTTAGCAGCACCACTCTCAGGCCTACTCTACTTACTACGGCAGTGACTAACTACGGCAGTACTGGCAGCTCTTCACTACGGCAGTATCTACCAGTAACTAACTCACATTAGTTACTACACTTCACTATTAAACTACTACTTGGCTGACTCCCCCGGTAGACCTCACAGCAGGCTCCAGCAAACAGGACTACCTGTGGACTCCGACGTTAACTACTAGTACAAGCTCTACGGCAGTTCCAGTTACCCGACGACCCATCCCGGCTACCTCGGCAACGCGACCATAGCAGCACTCCGGCAGCAGCATCTACATTCCCGTTCCTAGCCGGGTTCCTTCAAACCTCGACTAGCAACCAGTTCTCTGCCTCACCCCAGGTGGACATAAAGCCCCCACCTTTTGCAAGTCCGTTGACTTAGGCAATAAACCCACGCATCGTTCGACTACACTTCACTTGTCAGTCAACGACCACCCGCAGCAGACCTACTTACAGCCCTTTGCTTGTACAGCTAGTACTTTTCGCTGCATCATCGTAGCTACGCCTGTATTTCACCACAGGCCGCCCGCTACATTGTATTTTTTACTTTTTTTTTAACAATTGCCAAATGTTTTCGATCGGATTCAAGTCTTGGCTATTTCCAGGCCATGGCAAAACACAAATATTTTGTTCTTCAAACCATTTGTAGGTTGCTTGAGCTGTGTGACATGGAGCTCCATCCTGTTGATAGATGAGATCACCATTCTCAAAATAAAATTGTGCTGTGGGAATAAGATAGTCACTCATAATTTCCACATATTTAGCACTGTTTACTGTTCCATTTATAAAGCACAAACATCCAACACCAGATGAACAAATTGTACCATAAAACATTACACTGGGTGGGTGTTTAACATGTTGTGAAACACACTTGGCCATGCATTTTTCATGGGGTTGACAGATAATTAAAGGTTTACCATCATTAAACAAGCTACACTTACACTCATCAATAATTATCACCTTCATCCAATCATCAATTGTCCAAGATTTGTGAAGTTGTGTCCATTCATATCGTTTCTTTTTCATTTTTTTAGTGAGCATTGGTTTTTTTGCTCCTACCCTAAAAGAATATCCCATGGCTTTCAGTCTCTGAATTGCTGTTTTTGTAGAAACTTTTTTACCAGTCAATGCAGTCCATTCCGCTGTAATTGTATTAGCAGTTTGTCGTCTGTCTTTCCTGATTATAGTTCTTAAATGCTTGTCTTCAACACTTATTGTGCTTCTTGGTCTGCCAATTCTCTTTTTCACATCGACTTTTCCAGTTAATTTAAAGGCCATTATGATTTTGCTGACTGCGCTTTTACTTAAATGCAATTCATTCGCAATGTCTGCCTGTTTTTGTTTCCTTACAAATTTATCTACAATTAATTTTCAAATTGATAATGCTATTTCTTTGGTGGGAGCCATTTTGACCATCCTAGAACATTTGTTCTAAGAATTTTCTAGTAAATGCAAATTATAAAACACCAAACAGTCATGGTAAATAATAGTGAAGGCTTTAACCTTTAATTTTAATGATTTTCAAGGTAAAAATTAGTTTAAATTTGAAAAGTTTCCTTAATTTTGTCTCATATAGAGTTTACAATTTTGTGCACTGTGACGTTAATTTTATGTATTTATTTATTATTTTTTCATGTATAGAAAGCTGAATATTTATAGAATAATTCACTGAAATCGATTTATCCGAGAGAAAAGCCATTTGTTTCTAATTTGAACTTGAAACTATAATCGAATCAAAATTTCAAAAGTTTCCAAACTTTTGTCCCGTAGGGTACATTAAGGAGTGGCTGAAGCATGTTCACAAAAGGAAGGACATTTAAATACAGTACCAGTATGTTACACAAAAGGTAACAAATTTAAAGCAAGTGATAAATTGGTTTGAATTTTAACAGTTTATACAAATGTTACTACTTTTTTTGTAGGCAAATGTCAGATGGCTTACTTTTGGAAATGGGGCAGACAACAGAAAGAAACATCCTGGCTAAATTTTATAAGAGAAAAGAAAAAATTTGAAAATTTACAAAATTATAGTACTTTAAAAATTAAAAATTAACTGCAGCTATTCTTAATACTAAATTGTAAGAGTGTGTTTAGATTTAAAAATTATTTGATTTCAATATATAAATAATTCACATATACATTTTCATTCTTATTTTGATACATGTAGATATCATTAAAATGAATTAGTTTGCAGTTTTAGATCTAATTTTTATTGTTGAAATTATAAATAAAAATATCAAACATAATACAAAAATACAGATAAAAATATTTTTTTTAAGTAATGAAGCACCACAATCTCTTCAAAGTTACATTAGAAAAATTTTGTTTTTTTATTATATATGAAGAAAACATGATGTTTAAGAATTAAAATAGTTATGTATTGTTTTAATTTAAGTTGATTCTTTGATAAACAATAAATTCAAATATTGAAAATGTAAATAAAGTGTAAATTGATTCATTTGCGACTTAAATTAGGTGTATAATTCTACTTCTTATTCACCAAAAATACACGTAGAAATTTATTAATCATCCACTACATTTCTACATAAAATTCTATGTAGATTCAACATGGATTTCACTAGAAAAACATAGTGGAATCTACTAAGTTTCTACGTAGACATTTTGTAAACAGTGGTAGAAATCCAGTAACATAATTTACGTAGAATCTACTACATTTTAGGTGACATTTACACTCTGTTTTCTAGGTGTATGCTCTACGTGGCATCTAGGAGACTTGACACGTATAATCTATGTAGAATTTACACGTAGAATCTATGTAGAATTTACGTTGATTCCAATTTTTGTGCTGCCTGTGCATCTGCTTCATTAGCCGATAAAAAGCATCGCATATACTCCTATAATCGGATTGGTATTATTCAAGTTTACAGAGTCCCTTCACAAAATTAATGTTTTATTTAAATAATGTTAATATTATTATATCAGGTCCATTATTTAGACAAAATCTGATTGCGGAAAGCTAGTTTTGAGTGTTTTCTTATGCTTTTTAATTAATAACTTCCAAATAAACTTCTCGCTTAGATGTATTACCGTAACAACAACGAAAATGGCGCCTGTGTTGTCAATCGTAATAACCGTAAAATATGAATTTCATTCCTTTCGTTTTAATTAGGTTAAATTATGTCAGGTTAATTTAGCCATTTTTCAAAGTTAGGTTAGTTATTTTATTGCTATTTCAAGATGTCATTTCATTTTTAAATATAAATTTATCACGATTAGAATAGTCATGAATCCCAGGCTTCTGCAACACGGCCATTTCAGTCGTAATTTTGTTGTTCCATTGCATTGCATTAGACAAGAAGTTTAAAATTATAAAAACTAATTAAGAAATGTAATTAAATTCATGAAATTAAATTTCCGCAACTGGATTTTAACTATATAATGTAGTTAGCATGATAAAATGGAATTAAATTAAGTTAAACATTTATTTTGAGAAGCATCTCCATAAACTTGAAGAACTCCATCGGATTTTCGTTGATTTTCCATTCCCCAGATATCACTCATAATATCAATGAGTGTGCACTTTAACGAAGTGTGCGCGTAATGCATTAACAGCTTCTGACAAGTGATAAACCCTGCTTATCGTTCTTGCTACCAGTGGATTACTTGTCCCGTAAGGGCACAGCCCAAGGTGCGTAACGCAAGCTCATCTATCATATCTTGTAATCTATGAAGAGGATAAACGTGTCGACTGGCATCAAACCATGGAACTTTTGTGCAAAAGAGTAAAACTCTGCAAACCACGTAGGAGCTGCTTTTAGAGTACCGGTATATCTTCACATTTGTAACAATTCTGTTTGTTGAGCAGCCATCATCTCCTGCGTAAGGAGAAAGGAGGTGGTCATCTGCTCATAGAAAACTTGTTTACTGTCCACTTTTGAGGTGTGAGGAGCCTCAGTACTCCTACCATAAGTACTTTCCAGCAGATCATCCACACTGGTGACCGAGGATTCGGCATTACTAAAAAACTTTTTATTTTTTTAAATAATAAACTTATTACATGTTGTATCGTCAGGTTTGCGAGGAATGTAATGTTTACTTGGTAATAAAGCAAAAAAAAATTCTTAAATCTACATGAATGTTTAATTCAAAATAATATTCGTATTTTCATAAACACTAAAGTTTCAAGTAAAATTCTGTTCAAATCGACTGTATGTTGGCATGTCAATAAACAAATCAGTGTTAAATTGGAACATTTTGCATTCTAATTAATCGATAGGAATTATATTGTACAGTATATATTAACATTCATTAAACTATATCATAAAGTCGTTAACAAAGTACATTAAATACGTGCAACAAGAGATAATTCCACAAAATATACAGTACGTATTCGTTGGATTGCCAATTTAACAGTTACTTTAACATCAAAATTGGATAAACCTCCATTAACAGCTCCACCTAAATTTAACTCTCGATTAGGTAGTTTATAACTTCCTCTTAGTACCATCTTTATACATTCTAGAATAGGACACTCTGACAGACACAAATTACAACCGGTGCAGTCCCCACTACTGGCAAGTGGAAGATGAGTTGTTGGATCAAAGGAAATTGTCTGATATCCAATATCATTGCAAGTCATGTAGCACAATTGATACACACATCCTAATTAAAAATAAAATGCTGTTTTAGTATTCAAAATTTTAAGCAGTAATACAACGTAATTAAAATACATCATTAACGAGAGCCACAACCTCTCCACAGCCACAACGGATAACGTTTTAAGCTCACTTTCTCTTTAACTTTTTAAATGATCCTTTATTAAAAGTTACTAATTTTGTTTTAACATACCTTATTCAGATTTGTCGTCCATTAGTTTCTCCCATTTAAAAACGCTTAATCCATTTTTCTACAGTCATTTAAATACGTTGATCATCTGCCAACTGCTTTCTTTTAAAATGAAATCCTTCCCGTTATACATACTCATGCTGTCTTGCCAGCGAAGTTTAATAATGTAGTCACACCAATCATCTTTTTCTTTGCAGGATATTTAATAGAAGCAGATTTCACAATCCTAAACAATAACAATTTAAATAAATTAGTAATATTTAAGTAATAATTTAAAAACAAAAGAATTACCTGTAACTACCACGTGGATACAATTCATTCCTTGCCTTCTGCATACTGTGAAGGCTGTAGTTCCAAATTTTAAGTGAATGAAGCCTACTTAATTAATAGTTTCAAGTGCCTGCAATATATACATACTTAATATAAAGTTTTGTAATAAAATTTTTAAATATACATGCATTTTTTAATTTAAAAAACATACATTAATTACCACGTTGATGATAAACAACAAACCTAAAAAACCTGTCGTAAATGTTATTTGAGCCTTACATCATGCATTTACTAAATCCATTGTTTTCGTATGCAAATATTTAAGACAAATGACTTCATTCTGTTTCATATTTATTAACGAGAAAGGCAAATTCATAATACAATAATTATTTAGTATTCAAACTGAAAGTCAAAATATTGAGAATCAAAATTATGAATGCGCACGTAACCATCTTCACCACCGCTGCTATAGCTAGAAAACCGAGGGACCAAAAATAATTAAAACAAAATTGGCTGCGATTGATATTACAACTTCAAATTCATACCTTCTGCCATCAGGATGGAAAGATACACTGTGGATTGGACCGAAATGTCCTTTTACTCGAGCGAATTCTTCTTCAAACACAAGATGGAAAAACCTGGCCTCGAATTTACCAGCTTTTGTGGAGGTGGTTGTTACATCTCTCGCTTCTTGACCACCACCCAAGATAACCTTCATTAATAAATAAGAGTTAAACCTTCAAATAATTACACTTTGTTAACGTGGTTTACATGGTCCCTAATTGGTGAAATCGCAGCAGAATTAACAGGTCGATCAGTTTTGTAGGTTTTCAATAGCTCCAACGACTCGGCATCAAACAACTATCAGAAATAACAAAATTAAAATTATGAAAATAATAAAAATAATAATTTCATTTACTTTTGCTGAGGAATCCTTGCTAGAAGTAATCAAGAATTTCTGATCTTTCGAATACTGCATATCACTAATTACACCTTTATGTTCTTTAACTGTTGAAATTAGCTTTCCCATTCGAAGATCCCACTGAGACAAGACTCCATCATCATGACCAGTTATAACAACTTGGTCTAATGAACCCCAAAGTGCTGAAGTTACTTTACTATCTTCAACTGGAATTCGAAGAATAGGATCGGATTCTAAATAAAACAAAAGCTTAACAGTTAAAAATGTCCAATTTGAAGATTTGTTTTTTAACTTACGCCCTGAAACCATATGGCCAGTATCCACAATGTGAATTTCGCACAAGTGTTTCATGACGTTGTCGGTGGAGAACATTACCATTCGACCACTGTAAGAAAAGTTACATGTACGAACGGCTGTGTTTGTTGCAATTGAAGAAAGCTGAGCTCCTACCAAAATACAAATCAATTATTTTACTATGCAAATTAAATGAAAGTAACAATTTAAACTCAACCGGTCTCCAACTGCCACAAAACTACGCTGTTATCAGCAGCGCCCGTTATTACCTTGGTGCTGTCCCCTGCGGGTTATAAATCAATTAAATATCATACAAAGTCCCTTTTCAGTACAAAATAACATACAGTTAACATCGATTCCCCATACTGCACCAGTATGCCCATTGAATGTTCCTAAGCGTTCGCCATTCAATGAATACCATACACTTGGCGTCAAATCTTTGGAACAGGAAAACAGCAGATCACCTTCACGGTTATATTTAATCTGCGTTATAGCTCTCTCGTGACCGTGCAAAAGTAAAGGTTTCTGGAAAACAAATAAAATAATTAACCCATAATATGTTACGTGTCATAGTCTCGGATTAGCCACATGGCTTTCAACACTGTAAAGCAACGCGCACAATAAGATTACGATTATATAACGTAAGTTGAATTTTATATTTAAGAATTTGCGAATATGTTACGCTTTAAATCGTTATAACATTGAATGAATATTACCATTTTGGTGTACTTTATCTGAAAAAGTTAGAAATATGAAGTAGTATTAACTGCAAAAACTTTAAGCCTTCGCTCATTGACGTGAAACGAGACATGCGATTAGCAAATTCTATAGTATTTGCGATTAGTGTTGAATAAAATATCACGATACTTTTCATTCAATACTGTACTACTTACGAAAGTACTCGATACTTTTGTTTCGATGTTTTAATGGCATCGATACATTTGGTCCGGTATCGCTATTTCGATACTTTCAAAAAATGGCGGTTTTAAAATCAATTTTTTTTTATTACGCCTCTGTAAATGCCAAACATACAAAACAAGAGCATTACATACTAACGGCAGCGTTCACTGTTTGTTATACAAATACATTGATATTTTGAATTGTTTCAATGTAATGTTTACAATTTTTCAGACCTCTACAACAACAATTCAGTATTAGATTTCTTTGGTTAACATTTACTGTAAGTGCTTATTCCAAAGATTTGGTAATAAGATACTTGGGCAAGTTTTCCCATTCACATTGTCATCTATGTTCAACATCAGATTTGAGGCAGATCTGGTTTTAATTTGTTGCTGAACTGCTTGAACTGTGGTTTGTGAGTTGTGGTCAGTGAAATGATCCCACACAGTCACATAGAAAGAGCTGGCGGCGGTATCAGTTAACAACAATAATTTAAAAAAAAACCGGGTATCGAACGTTCGATATTGCGAGTATCGTTAAATTTGACCCGATACTTTGGTTCCGATGCCATTTTCGATACTTTTGATTCGATCTTTCATCACTACATGCGATTTGCTCAACATACGATTAGCCCCTGACCCCAACGGAAGTTGTGTTGACCTAGATTGTTGTACACTAGCGCTCAGCGCATCATAGCGGTGAGCATTTTAACCAAACCGCCATTTTTAAAAAAGTATCGAAGACAAGTATCAAGAGCAACAATATCGATGCCAGTAAAACATCGAAATGAGTTTATGAGTAGTATCGAATGAAACGTATCGTAATATCGTCAAAGTATCGTAATATTTTGCCGATCACTTATACGCGCCGTTAGGCTATGCCCCTGTTGATCATGGGCTCTATGGATGACCTACTTAGTGTCCGCTCACTTCAGCGCTCCATAATAGATCTCAACATTTTGCTAGCGCTCACTATAGAGTTGGAAACTCGCTTGCCTAGTATTGCCTAGTTCCAGAAAGCAGACTAAGCAAATTGTAAAGAAGCAGACTTAACCCTAAACTACTATCATGTGTTTTTTATTGACGCACATGCTACTGTAGGCCCAAAGTAATTTTTACTAAATTAATTAAATTTAGTGGGGAAAAATGGTTTAACAATTTTACAATATATTTACACATGTTAGCTATAGAATAAAATTAAAAAACTCCATAAAATATTTTTAATTACAAAATAGTTAAGGTTTGTTTAAAACTATGCCATTTTTTGATAGGTTTTACATTTGACATCAGAAAAAATAGTAAACATAACAATAATAAAATGATTTTTACATTTTCTTTTTAAAAAAGAATTGTATTTTAATAAAAAATATTTGTTTATCATTTTTATTTAACCGTTTTCAGAAATGGCTAGAGTTTTGATGCATGTTTTTAAACGTCATTTTCTGTTAAATAAGTGCCACCGATAATTTTTCAGTGAAGTTGGCATTGCAAACAAAATTTCTATACAAACTACAAGTTGTAGACAATTTTTTTAAAATTATTCCTGGCTAATTAAAAGTATTCTTTACGTTTTTTTTTTTTTTTTTGGCTACTGGAATCGTTTACAGACAAACAATCAATGCTGCTTCTCCCAATAGCTTTTTTAATTGTAAAACTTAATATTTTGAGAAGCCAGTTTATTTTTGAATCATGTCATGTGAAATGCTTTTAATAAAATAAAATTTCAAAAGTCTTCATTGACTTTATAATGGCGATACTAAAAATACACTAACATTATCGTGGGGTCATTCTTGGTTTACTACACTCACTATAATGCTACCGTGGAGTCAAAAATGGCTAGAAATGGAAAAAAAAAAAACTTAAAACAAATAAACTTTTACGAATGCATGTCAAAGTGAACATCACAAATGACAAATACATGAAGTTTCAACAGAATTTGAGAAAACTCAAATACATTTTTTCAAAAACACAAAAAGACCTCACATTAGCAGTTAAGGAATAATAATAAATAATTGCTAATTACTGTAAAAATCGTTGAGGGTTAGCTACAAATAATATTTTATAATTAACAGATCTATCACATCGCAATAATTATTATTTTAAAATTAAATCAAGTATTTTTATTCCAGTTAATTTCAATGAGTTTATTTATAGTGTTTACTTTCATTTGCAGACTCTTAAAATCTCATTTGTTTCACAAATGAACACAAAATGTCTCCAAGAAGTCCTCAAACGAATTTTGAAATATATGTTGTGTTTCCATCGTCGATAAATGTACTCTTTCAAATTAAAGTGATTTCGATGATAAATTAATTTTTTATCGTCGAAACTAGCCAGAGAAGCAGAAAAACAAGCAAACCAATTATAGGTATGATTTCAAACTTTTAACATTTTTCAATGCAATGTTGATTTCGTACTATTGGTAGGCCAAACAATTAATTCTTACCAAAAGTAGTGTTCAAAACACTGCCTGCTAATATCTCTTGTTCAAATTGTTACAAGAATTGTTTATCGTTGAAAACATGTACTAGGTATTATAATACTTTTTATTAATGAAATACACGTCACCGGTTGAATTGATCACCAGCGATTATATTTCATTTACTTTACATTACTTACCATCATTTACATATGTACTCGCGTATTAATCAGAATTATCATAAGCGAATTATAATCGATTATTACCGTATCATAATCAACCCGAATAAAACTTATATTAGTAAAAAACACATAGTTTATTATATTCCATTTTATAACTTAATATTACAAAATTGATATTACTCATACTAAAAGAAGCGACAAGTAACTACATAAATTAACTTAGTTACTGGCATTTTGTTAATTTCTCCATCGATGTCAGAGCGCATAACTTCCAATTATGAACC
>JAAFCF010005931.1:19418631-19437235 GCA_013389785.1 Helicorthomorpha holstii | reverse complement strand
TTACAAGCAGATTCTTGATTAAATTTGAAGTGCATGTCATCATAATAAACTAAAAAAATAAAATTTCAAATTCAACCTAACAAATTAACAATTCCTCTGTAATTCCCATCATAAACGTTGGCCAAAATAGACAAAAGTTTTACTAATCAGCTGATTATATTTGTTGCAATTCGCTTATGAATTTACCAATAAAAAGGCAAGAGCAAACCCTTGAAGGGGCGTGTCTACAAAATCCCTCCTTCCTTCATCAAGGAGAAGCAAAAGTTGACTAATTCATCGTATGACGTATAGAGGGCGCTGTAATACCAACTGTGAATATTATAAAAATAATAAAAAATGAAAAAGGATAAAGTTAGCAAGCAGATACAACAGTTGTTGAGTTAGTAAACTCTCAACAGCCAAGGTTGGAAATAGCTGTCTGTGTGTGTGTGTGTTGGTCAGTCAATCTGTCTATTTAGACGCTTAAAACAGATGCCTAAATTAGTACATTAAATTTGAAGAAAAAAGTACTTTTGATTGAGTGAGTGAGTTAGGTGTTTGTGTGACAAAAGTCATAAAATATATTAAGAAACTGTGAATGTTGAATTGAGTCCTCCTACTTGTGAGTGACAGCCCAACCTCCTTTGTTGGTATTGGGCCCCACCCCATCTCACTGGCTTTTATTAAGGACTTTACTCTGGCTTTTGGGTTGTGCCTATTGTAAGGTGTCCCAACTCAACTCCCAATGCCCAAATGATGATGGAAGGAAGTCGCAGTTGTTGTTCAGACGTTGAGTGTTGTGTCGGTTCGTGTTGTGATCCGTCGTCTGCTACTACGATTACTAATAATAATAGTACTACTTGTAGTGTTGTGGGTCCAATCAGCAGTGTTGGAATGAACGATCATCATCATCATCACCACCATTCCCATCCTCATCCCCATCACCATCATCTTCATCCGGCCGCCGTGGCAGCAGCAGCCGCAGCCGCAGCGGCCGCTCATCATCATCAGAGAATTAATATGTTGCCTTTCGAGGCCCTTCCCATCTACGAACAAAAACCAAGGTTTATTTTTAAGATGCCACGAGTGGTCCCTGATCAAAAGGCCAAATTCGAGTCTGATGAGCTTTTTAGGAGACTCAGTCGAGAATCAGAGGTAAACATTTTCACTTCAACCTAAAAAAGACTTATTTGGTATCAGCTGATTTGGGTTGTAAGGGCCTAAACTGTGTGACCATAGGGCCTTTAAATTGTTCGACCTAATATTGGATTATAACTTCAAAACAATTGACTATTTAATGGGCTAATTTAGTCATTTTCTTTGGATCTGAAAGCGGTCAAATTTACTGGTTTGTTTACGTTGACAGTTGTCATAGCCTATTTCCCGCCAGTTAGTTAAAATGACCATTAGTTATGGTCAGTTGACAGATTGAATGGTTGGTCAACGTTTAATTATTTGGTCTTTGCTTTTTGGTTTAAACAAAAGTCTTAAAAATCATTCAATTGCATTTTTAGAGCTCAATTGTCTAATTTTTTGTTTAATTAAGTGACTAATTTGGCTTAATTAGTCCGTTTAATGAATTCCAGTAAAGTTTTAGCCAATTTAACTAATTTAATGGCTGACAATTTTTTGTATTTTTTAAGTCAAAATTTGAAAATGGGAAAATGAAAAGATTTTATTTTGATGATCAAAGTTCATTTGGTTAACAATGAACTTTGACAGTTGAAGTGCTATTTAAGGATTCTAAATTAGCAAATGTCTAAAATTCCATTCAAAGGATGTACAACATTATGAAATGGACTATTTTTAGTTTTAGACGGAAGTTAAGCCTGCGTTGGCTTATTAGGCCTTATGCAGGGCTTATTAGGGCCCTTTACTTTACTTTTAGAGCTTAATTAGCCAATTAGTCTATTTAGTTAAACAATTAAGCTCTCTAGTTTTAGTTGGATAAGATTCAGTGATTTGGTTTATGGAATTTTAAGGATTAAACACTTTAGACACTTCCGGTTAATGATTAATCTAATTAAGGTAAAACGATCAAGTGTTTGATTAAGTGATTTAGGACTTTACTAAATGACCAAATTGCTTAAATTAGACTTTTAATGCTTTTTTTAAGATGCTGGTTGTCGAGTTTTGGGAACTAAATTAGTCAGTTGGCTGTTTTTGACGTAATAAATTTGATTTGTAAGCTTTTTAAAGATATAATTAGACAAATAAGCAAACTAAAAGTGTTTAAATTTTGTCTTTTCAATGTCTAAATTGGGCAAAAGATTGGGGTTTTACTTAACTAAAATAGTATCGGTTGGTAATCTGAAATAGCCACTGTTGTATTACTATTTTTGAAGTTCCTATTTCCTAAATTTGCCATTTAGTTGGAATAGAAATGACTTGAAAGACCAATAAAAGTGCAATAAATAAATTTGAATGTAAACAAGAAAGATTAATTTGTAGTGAATTGTGTAAGTTGTAAAAGGGATAAATAACCTAACACCCTTTTTACTGTTTGTAGGACGTTCAGAGGGGGGTAAGGTATGGGATGGGGTGGCAGGGAGGGGGGGGATAGATGTACCCACTACCACAGGTTCAAGTTTTACCTCCAAAATTTTAGTGCAATTGCACGCAATTTCAATTGTAAACACTAAACAGTCAATGTATTTGTATTTACAGTGAGTGAGTTGAGTACGTGTATTGTGTAATAATAAATAAATATACAAAATTTACCTTGTAAAATGATTGTATTTTACCAAATATACACATTGGAATTGGAACTACTGAACAACCAATTGTAATCAGTGGACTAAATAAATAGTAGTTTCTCTTATTTAACCTTTAACCCTTCTTAGGACCACCGACCATTAAGAGGCAATGGTGATACTGTACTGTAGCAATGATAATGGTAATGGAAACTCCTTTTGTATTAACCCTTTAATGATGCTGTGTTTGGTTAAGGCTTAATTTACTGTAGCTCTCTATTTGTAAGGGCATTTCAATAGGAATGGTTGAATGGGAATGGTAATTATGTGTTTGATTTTGATAATTAATTTTTATTTTATTTGTTGGTTTGAAGGTTCGATATACCGGATATAGAGATCGCCCTCTGGAGGAAAGACAAATGAGGTTTCATAATGGGTGTAGAGAGGGCCATACGGATGTGGTAAGATCACTTTTGCAATTTTAATATTTTAAGATTTTCACATTTAGAATTTTAAATTTGTATAAAATAATGGTTTTGATAATTGTTCTGAATTTTTTTATTCGAAAATTCAGATTTTTTAATCTTTGTAATGTATTTGAAAAGAATTTCATTTTGTGCTATTGAATTTCTGTTATTTATTGTTAAGGACTAAATTAGTCAACTGAAAATACTTTATTTTTAAATATAGTTTCTTTTACTAGAATTGTAAGCAATCATTTCTATTTTATTCTAAATTTAAATTCAAATACAAAAAAAAATAGAATAATCGAATGTTCAAATTAAAAATCAAAGCAAAGAAAAGAACTTTAGAATGTTTTTTTTTGTAATTGTAAAAAAGAAAGAAAACTTTAGAATGTTTTTTTTTATTTTGTATTTGTAGAAAAACATTCTAAAGTTCTTTTATTTCTTTTTTTTTTTTATTTAATTTGAACATTCGATTATTCTAATTTTTTTAATGTGCATAACAACGACTGATCTTCTTGAAAGCAATATTTTACACGTGCTTCTCATTGCTGCTGAAATAGAATTTACTTTTTCATAGCAAAATGGAATTTAATTTTTCATATAGCAACCAAAGCATGTGCAGCATTTTATTTATTTAGTTTTTTAAATTTTAGAATTTGCAATTCGAAATTCAGTCTTTTTGAAAGTGAAAATGTGAATACTGTACTGTAATACTAAAATATTGTGATATGTTTTAGGCCTTCGTTGCTACGGGGACCAACTTACAGTTGATGTTTACTCCAAGTACAAACGCTTACAGTAACAATGATTTGGACTTTGATAAAGAGCAGGGCAAGGTAGCAAACAAATTTCGTAATAATTATTCATTCTCCCATCTTATCTCTCTCTTTTTTTTATTTTTCAACCCCTCACCCCTCTTTCAACCCCCCCCCCCCCTTCAACTACTATATACACGTACTATTTTTTTTTTCTTCTCTTTTTTAATTTTTTTAATACTTAAAGTTTTTCCCAAGCCACCACACATCTCGACTTTTTAAATTTAAACGTCGTGTCATATTATACAGTTGTGTTGAGTGTTTACCAATTGGCCTAAAATTGCCTTCACTTTAAAACAACTAATTTTTTTTACTTAAAACCGTGGCGGGCTGTCAGGCGAGTGCTTTGCTCAAATGGGCCCTGCAACGCACAAGGGGCCAATTTACTCTTAAGCACCAACTGAAATTTAGTCATTTTTACTCAATTAGAAACAGAAACATTCCAATGTTGAAAGAGAAAAAACCATTCCAATTTTGAAAGAGTAAAACGTTCGAATTTTTCAAGAGAAAAACATTCGAATTTTGAGTGTGAAAAATCATTCGAATTTGGGAGTGAAAAATCATTCGAATTTGGGTGTGAAAAATCATTCGAATTTTGAGTGTGAAAAATCATTCGAATTTTGAGTGTGAAAAAATATAAAAATTTATAATTGTTCTAGTTTTCCAAAATAGTAACATTCTAACTTAAATATTTGATTCACTTTTGCTCCTTCTCATTTGATTGTATTTAATACTTGAGATGGGCCCCCATCGGCTGGTCATGACGGGCCGGGGCAGTTTTAAGCAAGGTAGTGAGTGAATGTGAGAAAAAGTTGGAGCGAGGGGGTTGGAAGTTAAAATTTGTACGTAACTTAGAAGTGGAAGTTGATCTATTAGTGATTTAGTGAAATTTTTCGGCGTGATGGCCTGAGGTGATGGCCGAAATCTTTTTCCTCCTCACCACTAACCACTCTCCAACCCCCCCTCTCCCCTCCCCCCCATTCCCTTCCACCCATCAACCCTCCTCCTCCTTTTTAAACAACTTCGTGAGTTCAGGGAGCATTCTTGGCCTTTTAATTGAGTAGAAACAAAAAATAAAAAAGTTGTACCTGGCTAAAACTTACAGTATGTGTACTTGTACCTGTATAGTAGGAACAGCAGCAACAGCTACCATTTTCAAGTTTCAACCCCATGAAATGCTTCTCCATTTTTTTTTAATAATTGTTATGTGCCACCTTAAAAAAAAGCTTTCCTATCCCATAATACTTTCGGATGTCTAAAAGGTAAAAAAGGCAGAAAAAAAAGTGAAATAAAAAAAGCAACATGGCTTCTTTATAATACAAAACCGCATGGTACTAATATGGCGTTATAGTTGTTACCCAAATACCAACCCACAACAACCACAGCTCTCTAACTTTTTGGCTACCTGAAAATGAGGCGGTTTTTTTACTCATTTTAGAGATAAAAAAAAATTACAGGAATTTTTTTTTAGAGTTTTAAAGAATTTTATCTGCGGTTGAACGTTGGATTGGATTACTAAATTAATAGATTAGTTCCATTTTCTTATTCTTTTATTGTTACCATAGCTACTGCTGAACGCACGTGATGTGCAGTACTGTATAAGCAATTAGAACATTCGAAATTGCCATGGTAACTGCAGAGCACGTGATGTAACATTCTGAAATTCAGTTTTGGGTTAAAGAAATAAATTTATCACGTGATTTTTAAGAATTTGTTCTACGTGATATTTAAATAAATTGACAGCTGTGTCCATCTTGAGTGTTCGATGCCTAAAAGAAAGTCCAAATTTAGCTATCTAGAAATTGCTAAGTAGACAGATTTTGTTCTGTGAATTAAATTCGAAATAGTGAAAGTTATTTTAAACAAACATCTGCTTATTATTTTTTTTTTAAATTTTACTGTTGTAATTGGCTTTCTAATTTAGTAGTCACCTACTTCCGTCACACACACGTCATTTGAGCCAAAATTAGCTAAATTAATTTAACCAATTTTAACCATTTTATATTTTATGGGCAATTTGTGTCTATTTTTTGATTAGATTTTTGTTTAAAAGTGAAATGAGCAGATTTATTTGTGATTGGATAAATTTAAAAACAAAAGCATTTAACAAGGCAATGTAATTGTAAAACAAAACTGCATCAATTACATCGAAATGGACAATTTAATTGCAATAAATAAATAGAAAAAAAAAAGTTCCCCTAGTTGAGTTTATTCTAAATTACTAAATTAATTAGCCAGAGAGAAAACGTTTTAGAGAAAAAAAGTAAAGTGAAATCACAGATGCCAAAAACATTTGTCCACAACAACAACAAACATTTCATTAGTTTTATCGATTTCAAAGCTTTGCTTGATGTTTGTAATTTCAACAGCAAACAACATGGCTGACAATCCAATTCATTCCATACCAAACTCTCAAAAAACACACAAACATTTCAATGCATTTTGGTTAAAAAAACAATTAAAAATACAATGGAAAGTCCAATTTAAAATTTAGTTATATAATGAATTGCTTGAAAACATTCTAAATTTTGAAATTAATAGCAGTTTTGTTTTACCATCGCAACTAATAACGCTCGTGCAGTTAAAAATCACCTTAGTAACCGTTTAGTTCTATTCCAAGCAAAGTTGTGTTTTGCCATCGCAACCAGTAACGCTCGTGCAGTTAAAAGTCGTCATAGCAACCGTAGAACACTTTTCCCAGCAACGACGTGTAGCGTAGAATGACGTCATTTAGTTTCTGATGTTCTAGTTTGTTTGGTTGCTGTCAATTTAGACAGATTTATGTCTTTTTTTTTGAATTTGTGTGTATAATTTGTATATACAAAAAGTGAAGAAGCGCATCCTCTTTAACTGTAAACAAATATAAGCTTTTTTTTTTTCCTCACAAAAACACAACAAAAAAGTGTAAAGTAAAAAGCCTTTGCTCAGCCGACTTTCTTGTTTTGACTTTTTGAGGTCCTAACTGTTTTAGTACCAACACCAAACCATGGTGGTGATGATGATGATGCCATTTGGTCGGCATCAGAATTGACCTTTGTCACTTTGTTTATCACACATTAAACGATACACACATTTTCCCTTTCCATTAGTTAATACTGTGTAATAGTTACAAGAGAAGAGGTACATGTGTGTCTATGTCTGAGGGGGTAGAGAGCAAGGGGGTGGGATGGTGGGTGAGGGGTTAATTCTTTACCCATGCTTACATAAATATTGACAAAAACCGGGACCACACACAACGGCAACTTAACATTATTAAAATACCAAAAACAAATGATGTCAGTGCAGGTGTTTTTTTTAGAGGGGTTTTTTTTTTTTTTATTTAGAAATCTTATCAGTGGTTGTCAAACTTTGTGTGTGACGCTGGAGTTTTGTGGCCATGTTTTTTTGGTTCTTGTTATAGTGGTTGATAACCAAGGGTGGCAGTTAACAAGGTCCTAAATAACAAATGTCCAGATGTCTCACCGTTACGTTGATGCTAATTAAGAGGAGGTTAACTAACAGATAGGCACACTTTACCCCTCTCACTGTTCCCTTTAACCCTCCCACTGGTCATGCTTTGTGCACCTTTTACACGGCGACCCACACACACACATTATTTGATGTACAATTATTATTTACAAAAATTCATTTTTCATTTATCTTTTTTTTTTTTTTGCCATTTTCACGCTCAATGTTCATCCGTCCATCCATCACTTCCTGGAATTTTGGTTCTAAAAGTCGTTGACAAAACTGTCAACACCAACACACATCTGTCAGACTGTCCCATCTTCACTCACACCCATCCCATGTGACTCGACTCGACCCCCCTTAGAGGAAAAAAAACAGCGTTTTCTTAATGCTAATCGTTTAAGTGTCGTGTGTGTTTCTTAAGTTAAAAGATGAGTGACAATGTGTTTAAGGGAGAAAATTGAAAACCTAAATTGACGTTAAAAGCCTTTGATAAGAAATTGGCTAAGACAGAAAGGGCCTTGAAAGACATTGGGTGTGAAGTTCATTGGGAGACGTAATGTTAAGAAATGGCGCTAATAGATTTCGTATGTACATGCTAAACCAATTTTTAAAAACAAAACAACTAAGTAAATGACGTAATTTTGGTTTTTATTGCGTTATTTAAAATTCTCTAATTGCTATGGTGACTGAAAATGATATGCACGTGCAACGGTCAACTGGATTTATTTCAAGTAGAACGTTGAATTTTCGAATGCCAAATTTTGGTTGTGGGTTTTGTGACGTCATTCTGTGAGTTTTATTCGTTCGAATTTGGGTTAAGACTGAATTTATTTGTCTGCCAATGGCAATGGGCTTATTCTTTATTATGTAAGGTATTAAATGGGGGGAATGGCATTTAGGACCTTTGTAAAGGCATTTAGGGCAGCCAAATGATCATTTCCTTTACACCAAAAAACACAAAAAGCAAAAAGAAAAAAATAAATCTATCTTAACTTTATTTTTCCGGAATCATCTTTACAAAAAAAGAAGAAAAAGAAGAGCAAGGAATTGAAAAAGGTCCTTTGTGTGAATAGATGGACCATTTGGTAGCTGCAATGTCATATTAGATATCTCATAATAAATCCAGCGAATCATAATTACAAAGCGACGACATTTTGATTGTCCCAAACTTTACATTTTCAAATAATAAAAATAAAAAAAAAATAGTTGATGTACGCAAGAGGGCGTTGCTGTCAAATCCAATCGTCACAAAAGTACCAAATGTGGCGTAAAATGGGTTTCAACTGCCCTTTTTTCTCAATTGCAACGCATAAAAAGAGGCAACTTCAACTTCCATCGTTCATCCCTTTGTCATCCACGTCATCTGTAAGCCTTATGACGTATCATATAACTGAGAAAATAAAAATAAAATCAAATAGATGATTATTAACAACACAATACGATGGGCTATTTGAACTTTTAGACCTTTGAGGACTTAGTGGTCCTTTACAATATGTTGCACGCTACAACGAATGATAAGAGAAGCGATTGAATTGAATGCTTCTTTTTAACCAAACATAAAAGATGACTCCATCATCACCTATCCATCCATCCCATCTCATCCCAACCACCCATCCCAGTCCATCCCAGCCCATCCACCTAATACAAGTTCCCTTTTTTTTTATTTTTCTTTTTCCATCCGTGAATCCATGAAGCGGTCTTATTAGAGTTAGGCATGTACCATGAAATTCAATCAAGCCAATCTACCAATGGATATTATAGAAAGGCTTTTGAACAGTGGGGTGGATGAAACACCCCTCTATCTCACCTCTCTATACTCTTATTTGTACTCTACTGTAGCTTTTTTACTCCACTTGGGAGTTTAAAGCCACTTCATTCATTTTTCAAACATCGATCCATGTGCGTATACTGTACAGTACTACTGTACCGGTATACGTATACATTGCAGTCAAAGTGTTGTAATGTAATGTAATGTAAGAAATGAAGATTGAGATCCATTAAAGTGAGACACTGCCTGCCTTTAATAATGAAGCAGAATACAAAATGGAAATGCAATTTGACGTTTTTGAGAAGCGATGGATGTAGCGGATCCTGTGCATTTATAGCGCTGTACACATTTCTAACTGTACACATTTCTAACGACAAAATCTTTAATTCTTTGAGTCTCTTTTTTTTTTTTTTTTTGTCATGATTGACTTTTAGAATGCGACACATTTTATTTTATAAGGAGGAAAATATTAGTAATTAGAATTTAGTGATTTCTAGTCGATTAGAAACAAAAACATTCCAATTTTAAAAGAGGAAAAAAACATTCTAATTTTGAAAGAGTAAAACATTCGAATTTTGAAATAGTAAAACATTCGAATTTTGGAAGAGAAAGACATTAGAATTTTGAGAGTGAAAAACCATTAGAATTTTGAAAGTGAAAAAAAAAGCGAATTTTTCAAGAAAAATTTTATTTTATCATTTAGAAGTTATCAAGAGGAACTGTAATCATTCACGTGCAACGTCGTTCTGTTGCTATGGAAAATCGAACGCACGCTTAGTAACATATGACACCTTTTAACTATGTAATTTAAACGTGGAATGTAATTCACTTCCGGTTCTTTTGATGAGTGATTGAAAATTTAAACCTTTCTTAATGAATTTTTTGGTTGTTTTTTGTATTTGTCATTGAAATGAATGTAAAAATCGTTGACCAATTGTTATGTCAACAAGAATATGAACATAAAAGCGGTTTTTTTTTTGTAATGAAAAGCGTAAAATTGGTAACAAAAAAGCGTTTAACCTCAAATGTTGGCTTTTAAAAAAAGTACCAATTGTTTGTTTGTTTGTGTACTGTCCTGTCCTGTACAGTACATGTTGCATCTGTCCCGGTGCAGCTATAGCTAACTTATGGTCGTAATAGCCGCGCCTTAAACAACCATAGTTAGTCCAACACAATTACCAGCTTGTAAATTGGGTTTATGGTTTGGTTTGGTTTGGGGGGGGGGGGGGAAAGGGGGGGGGGGGGGGGGGGGGAGGGGGGGGGGGGGGGGGGGTTAACTAAAAGAGTCTTAAGAGTCGATGGGTACACACACTACGTAAGCAGCGTGGTGCCACAAATTGCCCCTCTCAACCATTATAAACCAAAAAATTCCCTACAACATTTTTACTTTTTAACAACCCAAAGACACTAAAAGCACCTTTTTATTGTCCTCACCCACCCCCTTCTTTTACTCGGTCATCATTTATACCTGTCTTGTGTCTTGTTTACTAAAAACTGAGTTGAAAAAACCGAAATTCCATGTATTTTTGTATTGGAATTGGAATTGTCTTGAATTGAATGGCATGCGCGATTTTTATAGCCCAATACAATTACTGTGTATGGTTTGGTTTGAAATCTTAAGACGTCGACGTCTTCTTAGTCTAATGGTCAATCGTCACCTTGTAAATTATCATCATTTATACACTCAAATGACCATTGAGTTTTTAGGACATTTTATGTGGACAAATGTAGGTCACTGACAAGTTTCAAGTTGTTTATTGATGATCAAGTGATGAATTTGGATTTCAATTTTGTGTTTTTTCTACTTTTATTAGATTAGCAATTAAATAACGAGACAAAGTTTTATTGAAGTAAATGGAAATTAGTCTCACTACTTACAGAAAATAAAGAAATGAGACAAATTTGTATTGGGATGAATGCAATTTAGTCTCATTTCTTTATTAGGAAAAATTAAATGGAAAATTTTGTTATGTAGTTGGCACCAGGACATAAAATTAAGTTAAGATCTTCTTTGTAAAAGAAAATTATAGAAAATATTTGAAATATTGAAATTCTAAAATATCAAAATTTTGAGCAAATTTTGACTTTTTTTTAATGAAATTTGGTACTTTTTTTTTGCTAAAATTGAGTAATTTCACACTTTTTCACCTCCATTTTTTCTCCTGTTTTTAAATTAAATATTCAGTTGTCATATTTGTTAGTTAATAAGCTAAAAAAAATGGTTATCTGATCGTTAAATCTTGACTTTTTTAACCACATTGTTTCCCCACAGACATGCGAATACGAATACGAGGTGACACATGTAAAATTCTTAGCTTTTACCACAACAAGTAAAGATGGCTATGTTTTATTGGGTGGGATGAGGTGGTGATAGTGGGGTGGTGAGGGTGAGGGAGTATCACATGGCTGAAACTGACCAACCATGTCACATACATCAAAATAATATTTCTTGTCAAGTTTTAGTTGAAAGAGAAAATGCCTTTATATTTCTATATATTATTTTTTTTCTTTTTGTTGTTATCATGTCAATGTCATAAAGAGGACTATGCCACCCAATTAGTTGACAGATAACCTTCTTAACGTTATCACATATAAGAAAACTCAGTCATTTGATGACTTATAAATACACTCACTGCTTGTTGATATGAAATGAAATGAATTGAATTGATGCAAACAGGTAAACACATATACATATCATCATCATCATCTACCTGTATAAGTTAGATAGACTGTAGTTGTGGCCTTGTGTATTGCTGTTGGGCGGCTTGTTTTATAACAATTATCCCTTCTCCTCCTCATCCTCCACCTTACTTTTATATGGGGGAGGGAGTTGGATTAGTGCTCTCTGTGTGTTAAGGGACAAGATAAAGAGGGGTGGGTGACTGGCTGGCTGATGGGAGGGAAGAATAGCTATTTTAAAGATGTTCTTTCTAAGTTGGGATTAGAAAAGGTTGAATCTTAACCACCCAACTCAGTCACGAACTTTTTTTTATTTAGTAATTTTTGTTTTACTAATTGGCAATTGAAGAAAACTAAATTAAGTTAGTCAATTTCAAATATATATGTCAGCATTTGACTTTAAACTAACTTTTAGAACGTTTTTAAGAAGTGTTTTGAGAATTTTATTGACTGATATGTGTGACTATCACTTTAGAACACTTACTTTTATTGACTTTTCGAACATTTTTATTTTTACAACGTTTAGAACATTTTTTTTTCCACTAACTTTTAAAACAATTTTATTTTTCCTTAGTTTAGAACATTTTTATTTTATTCAACGTTTAGAACATTTTTTTTCGTTTTTTAGAAAAACTTTATTTTTTTCCAACTTTTAGAATATTTTTTTTTTTTGGCTTTTAGAACATTTTTTTTTTGGCTTTTAGAACATTTTTATTTTTTTCCCCAACTTTTAGAAAATGTTTATAAAATTAATTTTTTAAGCTTTTAAAACATTTTTATTTTATCCAACTTTTAGAACATTTTTATTTTATCCAAATTTTAGAACATATTTATTTTATTCAACTTTTAGAACATTGTTCCAAAAATTAGATAAAATAAAATTCTTTTTTTTTTTTTCCTAACTTTTAGAACATTTTTTTTTTCTTCCTTGTGAAAATTATTTTCTTTCTAATTTCCATTAATTTCAATTGATTTGTAATTCTTCGAACGTTTTAACATAAATTAACTGAAAAGGACATTTTTTTTATGAATTTCTTGGCTGTGGTGTCACCCTGTGCGGTCGGACACCTTTTTCACCCATTGAGACACACTACACCAAACCACACCATACTATGCTCATGCTTATGCTCGGTATAAATCTTTTTCTTTTTTTAAATAAAAAAACTGGAATCTTTAACCGCCCATCTTAAGAATACTTTTTTAAGTTTTTTCTCACCTGTTTTTTTTTTAAATATTACGTGAAAGTATTCAATGCGGCTACTTAAATACTTGTATTTTTATAGCTGTTAAGATGGACTATGTTAAACATATAACTTATACACAGTAGTAAGAGATGGGATGGACGATGGTGAAGGGAGATGGGATGGGTGAGGGGTAAGGGGTGGGTGGTGGACGGTTGGACCACCTTGTACACATTACATATACAACTCTTGTAACCTTTGAACTACCTTTTAGCGATCGCTCAAGCTCAACAAAACTTATATTCATGGGAACTCGATGACCTCAATGAACAACAACTTTTTTTTTTTTTAAAAAAGGAAAATTTTTTTTGACCAGAAAAATATTATAACAACGAAAAAAAAAATCCTTTTAAAAAATAATTAATAAATTTTAAGTGGAAATTTTTTTTTTTTTTTTTTTTTGATTGATTTTGCTGGAAATTATTGACCAAAATTGATTTTATTAGACTAAATTTGGTGTTTCAAGTAGCTAAATTAGCAATTTTATTGTTTACTTTTTATACAAAGCTTTTTCATAAGATAAATTACCGGAAGTAATTTTGTCGATAGAATTTTGAGCTTTGATTTTGTAAGGGGTGATTTTGTGTTATATAAGTTAAAGGGGAGTTGAATTGAGGGGAGGACAGGGAAGGTTGGGGGGTTGAATGCCCTTGAAATTGGACATGACAAAACCCTATTGATTGTCCTAAATATAAGCCTAACAACATCTTATGTATCTTATGTGAAAGACAGAGAGGTAACTTATTTGTGTGTATAAATATAAAGTTGCAACATCTTTGTTTAGACATTTGGGAGAAGCCGAAAGGGGCGCTCTAATATAGGCGACCTACTTGTTTTATTTAACGACCGGAAGTCTCTGCTTTAGTTCGATCTCTTCTTCGGAAACCACACCAAAAGTTAGCACATGGTGTCAATATCGTCAAACTTTTTATACAAAATAGCAAATAGAAAGCGAAGAGAGAGAGAAAAAAAAAAGTGGTGTAAAAGAAACCCTTGTCGGACATGACTGGGTCCTATTTGACTATTTAGTATGAACATCAAAGACAACGTCTTGTTTATCCGATCTGCTCTTCTTCTCACATACTTTCAATTTCTCAAGAAAACATTAAACCCACCCTCAACCCCAACCCCAACACCCCCTTCAATTCTCCCCTTAAAAGTCACTAGGACTAAATTCTGAGAAACATTTACAGGCTATAAAAAAACCTATATAAAAACACATTGTTACATCTTCACTTTTGCAATCGGATATATCAGCTCTGACTTAACTGGGGAATTTAATAGTTGGCTAAATAGGTCACATTGATTAAAAGAGTCCAAATTTAGTCATCAGGCTTTTCTGGTCGTGTTTGATTGGTTCATTTCGATGATTATCAATTGTATTGTGTTTGAGGAATATTTTATATTATATATTTTTGTGGTTTTTGTTTTAAGTTAATAATTAGTAGTGTTGGATGACCAAATGACCCCGCCCCTGGCGCCCTCCGAACCAAGGCTGACTAGACAGCAAATACACACACCAACTGACGTCATGAAAGGACATTTGCATTTTTTTTAAGAGTGTAAATAACCTTTCGCTGTTTTTAACTTGGGTTTCTGACCCTTGTTTCATTTGTTATTGTTTTTATTCTTGTATTATGGTTTAGTTTTAAGTTTTTTCATGACGTTATAAAAACATTCGAATATTTTATTAGAAACATTCGAATAGTTAACGAAAATTGTTCAAACGAAAATTTTTTTTTCGTAAAAAAATATTCGATTTTATAAAAGAACATTCGAGTATTTAAATAGTCATTTTAGTTTTAAACTGGAAAACATTCGAATTTTTAAATACAAACATTTGAATATTTAACGAAAGCCATTCGATTAAAAAAAAAAAACTGTTTAAAAAATCTCGGTTAATTGAGATTCTAAAGTGTCGGTTAATCGAATTTTTGCAAAAGAAGCGAAAATGTTACGTGTAAAGCGGTTTTTATTCGTGTTAAAAGGAATAAAAAGCATTATTTTGTGTTAAGGGGGTTATGTATTCAGCAATTTTGCGTTAAAAAGTTTTTCTCAATTTGAATTTTTAAAAAGACATTCGAGTTTATTTTTACGGAAGTTAATTCTGAACAATTAAAATAAAAAAAGGAAAAGACAAATTGGTTGAAGTGAACTTGCTACAGTAGATTAAATGTTGTTGTTTTGAATGTCCAGGAACAAATCTTGAGTGTAAAAAACTATGTTTTGGTTTTAGCATTTCATTATCATCCTCCATTGTTTTTTATTTTATAATGTTAATATGTGTAAGATTGGGAGCAACAACAACAACAAAATACTGTACTTACAGGTTTATATTTTTTTATAATAATAAAAAGGAGTATGAAATGGGAGATGTAAGTTAATGTAGGTGGCTATTTTGGCTATTGTACCTTTGAGCAACCAAAAGTCATCTATTAAAGTCGACTGAAATTGATGGTCACGCCCTCTCGCGGCGGCAGCTATAAACTACCTCGCACCAGCCTTTATTTTCGGTCTACAACTCTCACTTATTTTTTATATACATAAAAAAAAGGCTGAAAACTAGTAGCTCGAATATAATTATATATGAAAAGCATAAATCAAAAACTATTTCTCTTCCTTTTCTTTCACCCCCCCTCCTTCTCCTTCTCTCCCCACCCCTCCCCATGTTACCCCTTCTTAAACACCCACTGGATATTGCTCTGCTTTTTATTCATTGCATTTGCAGCCATTGACCAATTGACCATTGCAATTTGTTGACACATCAGCACGTTTTCATACAAATTCATGGATTTATTGGTCAACAATAAGCATTACCGGGTTGTTTGATTAATTCGAACGAAATTTCATGAGTTGACTTTTAGAACATTTTTACAACTTTTAGAACATTTTACTTTTTTTTCTTCTAATTTTTATCAAATTAATATTTTCATCCTTTAGAACATTTTCCCTCAAACTTTTAAAACATTTTTATTTTTTTGTAACTTTTTGAACGTTTTTATTTATTTTTTATTTTTTTTACGTTTTAGAACGTTTTTATTTTTTTTTATTTTTTGAACTTTTAGAAAATTTATTATGTCTTATTTATATTCTCTTATTGATTTATTTTCACCAATAAAAATTATGAAATTTAGTCTCATTCATAAATTAATGAGACTTTTTATCATTAGTTCTAATGAGGATTTGTCTCGTTTCTTTATTTCCACGAATGAGACTAAATTTCATTGTTTCCAATGGGGATTTTCCCCGTTTCTTTTTCTTTTTAAAATCTGTTATTGTTTTAGTCATTAATTTTAGTCTAAATAGTGAAAGCTTTATAGATTGACCACCATAATTCGACTTTTACAAAACGGAAATACTTTTAATAGTAATTGGCAGCTATTTTGCTTCCGGTTGCATGTTTCTGCACAATGAATCATCTCTTAACTTACATAAGAAAGATAAATCAAAGTAGTAAATTTGTTTTTATTGTTTGAAGTTTTAAAATAGTTGATGTTGAACGTTGTAAATATCTTTATTGTTGCCTTGTCATTGCTTATCACCTTTTTGCATCTTCTTCTTGTGTGTAAAATAAGAAAGTGTTGTGTTTGGTTTTGATGATCAACCGAGGCCAACAAATAGACCCAAAAGCACATACACACACAGAGCCACATACAGAGATACACACGTTGAGCCATAGACGACTATAGTTAGCACCTTGTTACAAATGGGTTCACACAAACATTAAAACAAAATGTGTGTATACACAAATGCCATTGAAAGAAAAGAAACGAAAGGAAAAAAAACAAGACATCTGTTTGAAAAAGCATATAAAAACCCAAAACAGCAGTCGGCTTTTGTTTGTTTGTTTGTTTGTTGTTAGTTGATCAAAAGAAAACCTATCTGTACCTTTTGTCTATAGACACACATGTGTAATCTTGTCAATCAAATCAACTGAATCTCAAAATCCCAAGACTTACCACCGATTCGTATCCATTGATTCAGTTGTTCAATGGTTCAATAGTTGGGTCTTAAAACAAAAGCGTTTTTATACTTTTATTTTGACTTAAATAATAAATTTTGCAATTGCAGAGAAGCTAAATTAAGTTAGTCAACACTTTTATTGACTTTTAGAACATTTGTATTTTTACTATTTTTAGAACATTTTTTTTTATTACAATTTTCATAAAATTAGTTTTTCAGCCTTTAGAACATTTTTTCCCAACTTTTAGAACGTTTTTATTTTATTCAACTTTTAGAACATTTTTTTTCTTCAATTTTCATAAAATTAATTTTTCAGCTTTTTGAGCGTTTTTTTTTTCTTTTAATTTTTAGAATATTTTTTCTAACTTTTAGAAAGTTTTTATTTTTTTCCAACTTTTAGAATAATTTTAATTTATTCACCTTTTAGAACATTTGTTTTTTTTCAACTTAAATTTTTCAAATTTTAGAGCATTATATTTTTTCTAAAAAAAATTGTTTGAAACAGTTTTAAACATGACAAACTTTTTAGACTTTTTAAAACATTTTTAGAACATTTTTTTTTAGCTTTTAGAACGGTTTGAGTAACATCACCAACTTTTAGAGCATTTTTTTCCCTATCTTTTATATTCGATATTTAACTTTTAGAACATTTTTTATAGATTTTATCGTTCAATGGTTCTATAAATCAGTTGTTCAGTGATTCAATAGTTTAATGTTTGGTTTCTAAAACAACAGAGATTTTATATTAGCAAAATGATTTAAGTTCTCAAAGGAGAAATTCAGTTTATAAATGAGATAAATTTGTATTGAGCGCAATGCAATTCAGTCTCGTTTCTTTATTTGGATTTTGTTGTAAGAAATTCCAGCAAAAAATGTGTTATTTTAGCATTTTCAGGTGTTTTTTAATATGTCTAATTGCTTAATGGTCCATTCAAGTCATTTCGATTGCTTTTCATTCTTTTGTGCTGTTTAAATTTATTTGAAATTGAAGCAAATTTGTTCCCCAATGACCACTGACCACCATGGTACATAGTGGACACACGAGAGATGAATTTTAATTGATTTTTATAATAAAAACGGTTTTTGCTAGTTTTGAAACTTTTGTCCTCAAATGGCGAATTCTAATGGTCAGTCATGGTTAATGGCTAAAATAGACACGTCATTTCGTTACTTTTTTTAAATAAATTCAAAACCCTTTTGCCTTTTATCATTTATAAAAGCCTAAATAAGGGCAAAAAATGCCTTAATATGTATTTTTATTGAAACCGGTTCAGCTCATTTTCAATTGCTTTTTTCCCTTTGCAAATTGGTCACGCGTCACCTGCTCTTTCTCTCTCCACCCACCCATTCACCCACCCCTTTTGGCAGCCATTTTAATCCTAATGGAACTCCTTAAGCAACAAAAAAAAACTACAACATTCAATTACAGATAATTAACTAAACACTTGAAGTTAACATTAATTGTTAAACCGATTATTAGCCATTTAAAAAAGCTGTTGATGTATTTTGAGAAATGCGATCCTAGTTTAAGGGGCAACCAATGTTAAAC
>JAAFCF010005931.1:19346452-19418531 GCA_013389785.1 Helicorthomorpha holstii | reverse complement strand
TTTTAAAAACAAAAAATTAAATTTTAAAAACAAAAAATTAAATTTTAAAAACAAAAAATTAAATTTTAAAAACAAAAAATTAAATTTTAAAAACAATAAATTAAATTTTAAAAACAAAAAAATAAATTTTAATAACAAAAAATTAATTTTTAAAAACAAAAAATTAAATTTTAGAAGCAAAGAATAAAATTTTAGAAATAAAAAATAAAATTTTAGAAGCAAAGAATAAAATTTTAGAAACAAAGAACAAAATTTTAGAAACAAAAAATAAAATTTTAGAAATAAAAAATAAATATTTTAGAAATAAAAAATAAAATTTTAGAAGCAAAGAATAAAGTTCTAGAACAAAAAAATTTAATCTTAGAACAAAAAAAAATAAAATTTTAGAAACAAAAATTGAGATTTTAGAAACAAAAAATAAAATTTTATTGACAATATTTGAAATTCGATAAAAATTGACATTTAGAATATAATATTTAAAATTTAGGAAACAAAACTTTTAAATTTGACAATAAAAATCAATGTCATTGGAATTAAATGTCATTTGAAATCAAATACCCAAAATGGGTATTTTAGCTTCAGTTTCCTAATTTAGACAAAATTTGGCTAATTTAAGTGTTTAAATTAGCCATTCCAAACACTCAATCTCATCAATTTGAAAATTACAAGCAGATTTTTGGTTACATTTGAAGTGCATGTCATCATAATAAACAAAAAAATAAAATTTCAAATTCAACCTAACAAGTTCACAATTCCTCTGTAATTTCCATCATAAACGTTGGCCAAAATAGACAAAAGTTTTACTAATCAGCTGATCATATTTGTTGCAATTCGCTTATGAATTTACCAATAAAAAGGCAAGAGCAAACCCTTGAAGGGGCGTGTCCACCAAATCCCTCCTTCCTTCATCAAGGAGAAGCAAAAGTTGGACTAATTCATCGTATGACGTATAGAGGGCGCTGTAATACCAACTGTGAATATTATAAAAATAATAAAAAATGAAAAAGGATAAAGTTAGCAAGCAGATACAACAGTTGTTGAGTTAGTAAACTCTCAACAGCAAAGGTTGGAAATAGCTGTCTGTGTGTGTATGTGTGTGTTGGTCAGTCAATCTGTCTATTTAGACGCTTAAAACAGATGCCTAAATTAGTACATTAAATTTGAAGAAAAAAGTACTTTTGATTGAGTGAGTGAGTTAGGTGTTTGTGTGACAAAAGTCATAAAAATATATTGAGAAACTGTGAATGTTGAATTGAGTCCTCCTACTTGTGAGTGACAGCCCAACCTCCTTTGTTGGTATTGGGCCCCACCCCATCTCACTGGCTTTTATTAAGGACTTTACTCTGGCTTTTGGGTTGTGCCTATTGTAAGGTGTCCCAACTCAACTCCCAATGCCCAAATGATGATGGAAGGAAGTCGCAGTTGTTGTTCAGACGTTGAGTGTTGTGTCGGTTCGTGTTGTGATCCGTCGTCTGCTACTACGATTACTAATAATAATAATAGTACTACTTGTAGTGTTGTGGGTCCAATCAGCAGTGTTGGAATGAACGATCATCATCATCATCACCACCATTCCCATCCTCATCCCCATCACCATCATCTTCATCCGGCCGCCGTGGCAGCAGCAGCCGCAGCCGCAGCGGCCGCTCATCATCATCAGAGAATTAATATGTTGCCTTTCGAGGCCCTTCCCATCTACGAACAAAAACCAAGGTTTATTTTTAAGATGCCACGAGTGGTCCCTGATCAAAAGGCCAAATTCGAGTCTGATGAGCTTTTTAGGAGACTCAGTCGAGAATCAGAGGTAAACATTTTCACTTCAACCTAAAAAAGACTTATTTGGTATCAGCTGATTTGGGCTGTAAGGGCCTAAACTGTGTGACCATAGGGCCTTTAAGTTGTTTGACCTAATATTGGATTATAACTTCAAAACAATTGACTATTTAATGGGCTAATTTAGTCATTTTCTTTGGATCTGAAAGCGGTCAAATTTACTGGTTTGTTTACGTTGACAGTTGTCATAGCCTATTTCCCGCCAGTTAGTTAAAATGACCATTAGTTATGGTCAGTTGACAGATTGAATGGTTGGTCAACGTTTAATTATTTGGTCTTTGCTTTTTGGTTTAAACAAAAGTCTTAAAAATCATTCAATTGCATTTTTAGAGCTCAATTGTCTAATTTTTTGTTTAATTAAGTGACTAATTTGGCTTAATTAGTCCGTTTAATGAATTCCAGTAAAGTTTTAGCCAATTTAACTAATTTAATGGCTGACAATTTTTTGTATTTTTTAAGTCAAAATTTGAAAATGGGAAAATGAAAAGATTTTATTTTGATGATCAAAGTTCATTTGGTTAACAATGAACTTTGACAGTTGAAGTGCTATTTAAGGATTCTAAATTAGCAAATGTTTAAAATTCCATTCAAAGGATGTACAACATTATGAAATGGACTATTTTTAGTTTTAGACGGAAGTTAAGCCTGCATTGTCTTATTAGGCCTTATGCAGGGCTTATTAGGGCCCTTCACTTCACTTTTAGAGCTTAATTAGCCAATTAGTCTATTTAGTTAAACAATTAAGCTCTCTAGTTTTAGTTGGATAAGATTCAGTGATTTGGTTTATGGAATTTTAAGGATTAAACACTTTAGACACTTCCGGTTAATGATTAATCTAATTAAGGCAAAACGATCAAGTGTTTGATTAAGTGATTTAGGACTTTACTAAATGACCAAATTGCTTAAATTAGACTTTTAATGCTTTTTTTAAGATGCTGGTTGTCGAGTTTTGGGAACTAAATTAGTCAGTTGGCTGTTTTTGACGTAATAAATTTGATTTGTAAGCTTTTTAAAGATATAATTAGACAAATAAGCAAACTAAAAGTGTTTAAATTTTGTCTTTTCAATGTCTAAATTGGGCAAAAGATTGGGGTTTTACTTAACTAAAATAGTATCGGTTGGTAATCTGAAATAGCCACTGTTGTATTACTATTTTTGAAGTTCTTATTTCCTAAATTTGCCATTTAGTTGGAATAGAAATGACTTGAAAGACCAATAAAAGTGCAATAAATAAATTTGAATGTAAACAAGAAAGATTAATTTGTAGTGAATTGTGTAAGTTGTAAAAGGGATAAATAACCTAACACCCTTTTTACTGTTTGTAGGACGTTCAGAGGGGGGTAAGGTATGGGATGAGGTGGCAGGGAGGGGGGGGGATAGATGTACCCACTACCACAGGTTCAAGTTTTACCTCCAAAATTTTAGTGCAATTGCACGCAATTTCAATTGTAAACACTAAACAGTCAATGTATTTGTATTTACAGTGAGTGAGTTGAGTACGTGTATTGTGTAATAATAAATAAATATACAAAATCTACCTTGTAAAATGATTGTATTTTACCAAATATACACATTGGAACTGGAACTACTGAACAACCAATTGTAATCAGTGGACTAAATAAATAGTAGTTTCTCTTATTTAACCTTTAACCCTTCTTAGGACCACCGACCATTAAGAGGCAATGGTGATACTGTACTGTAGCAATGATAATGGTAATGGAAACCCCTTTTGTATTAACCCTTTAATGATGCTGTGTTTGGTTAAGGCTTAATTTACTGTAGCTCTCTATTTGTAAGGGCATTTCAATAGGAATGGTTGAATGGGAATGGTAATTATGTGTTTGATTTTGATAATTAATTTTTATTTTATTTGTTGGTTTGAAGGTTCGATATACCGGATATAGAGATCGCCCTCTGGAGGAAAGACAAATGAGGTTTCATAATGGGTGTAGAGAGGGCCATACGGATGTGGTAAGATCACTTTTGCAATTTTAATATTTTAAGATTTTCACATTTAGAATTTTAAATTTGTATAAAATAATGGTTTTGATAATTGTTCTGAATTTTTTTATTCGAAAATTCAGATTTTTTAATCTTTGTAATGTATTTGAAAAGAATTTCATTTTGTGCTATTGAATTTCTGTTATTTATTGTTAAGGACTAAATTAGTCAACTGAAAATACTTTATTTTTAAATATAGTTTCTTTTACTAGAATTGTAAGCAATCATTTCTATTTTATTCTAAATTTAAATTCAAATACAAAAAAAAATAGAATAATCGAATGTTCAAATTAAAAATCAAAGCAAAGAAAAGAACTTTAGAATGTTTTTTTTGTAATTGTAAAAAAGAAAGAAAAGAACTTTAGAATGTTTTTTTTTATTTTGTATTTGTAGAAAAACATTCTAAAGTTCTTTTATTTCTTTTTTTTTTTTATTTAATTTGAACATTCGATTATTCTAATTTTTTTAATGTGCATAACAACGACTGATCTTCTTGAAAGCAATATTTTACACGTGCTTCTCATTGCTGCTGAAATAGAATTTACTTTTTCATAGCAAAATGGAATTTAATTTTTCATATAGCAACCAAAGCATGTGCAGCATTTTATTTAATTATTTTTTTAAATTTTAGAATTTGCAATTCGAAATTCAGTCTTTTTGAAAGTGAAAATGTGAATACTGTACTGTAATACTAAAATATTGTGATATGTTTTAGGCCTTCGTTGCTACGGGGACCAACTTACAGTTGATGTTTACTCCAAGTACAAACGCTTACAGTAACAATGATTTGGACTTTGATAAAGAGCAGGGCAAGGTAGCAAACAAATTTCGTAATAATTATTCATTCTCCCATCTTATCTCTCTCTTTTTTTTATTTTTCAACCCCTCACCCCTCTTTCAACCCCCCCCCCCCTTCAACTACTATATACACGTACTATTTTTTTTTTCTTCTCTTTTTTAATTTTTTTAATACTTAAAGTTTTTCCCAAGCCACCACACATCTCGACTTTTTAAATTTAAACGTCGTGTCATATTATACAGTTGTGTTGAGTGTTTACCAATTGGCCTAAAATTGCCTTCACTTTAAAACAACTAATTTTTTTTACTTAAAACCGTGGCGGGCTGTCAGGCGAGTGCTTTGCTCAAATGGGCCCTGCAACGCACAAGGGGCCAATTTACTCTTAAGCACCAACTGAAATTTAGTCATTTTTACTCAATTAGAAACAGAAACATTCCAATGTTGAAAGAGAAAAAACCATTCCAATTTTGAAAGAGTAAAACGTTCGAATTTTTCAAGAGAAAAACATTCGAATTTTGAGTGTGAAAAATCATTCGAATTTGGGAGTGAAAAATCATTCGAATTTGGGTGTGAAAAATCATTCGAATTTTGAGTGTGAAAAATCATTCGAATTTTGAGTGTGAAAAAATATAAAAATTTATAATTGTTCTAGTTTTCCAAAATAGTAACATTCTAACTTAAATATTTGATTCACTTTTGCTCCTTCTCATTTGATTGTATTTAATACTTGAGATGGGCCCCCATCGGCTGGTCATGACGGGCCGGGGCAGTTTTAAGCAAGGTAGTGAGTGAATGTGAGAAAAAGTTGGAGCGAGGGGGTTGGAAGTTAAAATTTGTACGTAACTTAGAAGTGGAAGTTGATCTATTAGTGATTTAGTGAAATTTTTCGGCGTGATGGCCTGAGGTGATGGCCGAAATCTTTTTCCTCCTCACCACTAACCACTCTCCAACCCCCCCTCTCCCCTCCCCCCCATTCCCTTCCACCCATCAACCCTCCTCCTCCTTTTTAAACAACTTCGTGAGTTCAGGGAGCATTCTTGGCCTTTTAATTGAGTAGAAACAAAAAATAAAAAAAGTTGTACCTGGCTAAAACTTACAGTATGTGTACTTGTACCTGTATAGTAGGAACAGCAGCAACAGCTACCATTTTCAAGTTTCAACCCCATGAAATGCTTCTCCATTTTTTTTTAATAATTGTTATGTGCCACCTTAAAAAAAAGCTTTCCTATCCCATAATACTTTCGGATGTCTAAAAGGTAAAAAAAGCAGAAAAAAAAGTGAAATAAAAAAAGCAACATGGCATCTTTATAATACAAAACCGCATGGTACTAATATGGCGTTATAGTTGTTACCCAAATACCAACCCACAACAACCACAGCTCTCTAACTTTTTGGCTACCTGAAAATGAGGCGCTTTTTTTACTCATTTTAGAGATAAAAAAAAATTACAGGAATTTTTTTTTAGAGTTTTAAAGAATTTTATCTGCGGTTGAACGTTGGATTGGATTACTAAATTAATAGATTAGTTCCATTTTCTTATTCTTTTATTGTTACCATAGCTACTGCTGAACGCACGTGATGTGCAGTACTGTATAAGCAATTAGAACATTCGAAATTGCCATGGTAACTGCAGAGCACGTGATGTAACATTCTGAAATTCAGTTTTGGGTTAAAGAAATAAATTTATCACGTGATTTTTAAGAATTTGTTCTACGTGATATTTAAATAAATTGACAGCTGTGTCCATCTTGAGTGTTCGATGCCTAAAAGAAAGTCCAAATTTAGCTATCTAGAAATTGCTAAGTAGACAGATTTTGTTCTGTGAATTAAATTCGAAATAGTGAAAGTTATTTTAAACAAACATCTGCTTATTATTTTTTTTTTAAATTTTACTGTTGTAATTGGCTTTCTAATTTAGTAGTCACCTGCTTCCGTCACACACACGTCATTTGAGCCAAAATTAGCTAAATTAATTTAACCAATTTTAACCATTTTATATTTTATGGGCAATTTGTGTCTATTTTTTGATTAGATTTTTGTTTAAAAGTGAAATGAGTAGATTTATTTGTGATTGGGTAAATTGAAAAACAAAAGCATTTAACAAGGCAATGTAATTGTAAAACAAAACTGCATCAATTACATCGAAATGGACAATTTAATTGCAATAAATAAATAGAAAAAAAAAGTTCCCCTAGTTGAGTTTATTCTAAATTACTAAATTAATTAGCCAGAGAGAAAACGTTTTAGAGAAAAAAAGTAAAGTGAAATCACAGATGCCAAAAACATTTGTCCACAACAACAACAAACATTTCATTAGTTTTATCGATTTCAAAGCTTTGCTTGATGTTTGTCATTTCAACAGAAAACAACATGGCTGACAATCCAATTCATTCCATACCAAACTCTCAAAAAACACACAAACATTTCAATGCATTTTGGTTAAAAAAAACAATTAAAAATACAATGGAAAGTCCAATTTAAAATTTAGTTATATAATGAATTGCTTGAAAACATTCTAAATTTTGAAATTAATAGCAGTTTTGTTTTACCATCGCAACTAATAACGCTCGTGCAGTTAAAAATCACCTTAGCAACCGTTAAGTTCTATTCCAAGCAAAGTTGTGTTTTGCCATCGCAACCAGTAACGCTCGTGCAGTTAAAAGTCGTCATAGCAACCGTAGAACACTTTTCCCAGCAACGACGTGTAGCGTAGAATGACGTCATTTAGTTTCTGATGTTCTAGTTTGTTTGGTTGCTGTCAATTTAGACAGATTTATGTCTTTTTTTTTGAATTTGTGTGTATAATTTGTATATACAAAAAGTGAAGAAGCGCATCCTCTTTAACTGTAAACAAATATAAGCTTTTTTTTTCCTCACAAAAACACAACAAAAAAGTGTAAAGTAAAAAGCCTTTGCTCAGCCGACTTTCTTGTTTTGACTTTTTGAGGTCCTAACTGTTTTAGTACCAACACCAAACCATGGTGGTGGTGATGATGATGCCATTTGGTCGGCATCAGAATTGACCTTTGTCACTTTGTTTATCACACATTAAACGATACACACATTTTCCCTTTCCATTAGTTAATACTGTGTAATAGTTACAAGAGAAGAGGTACATGTGTGTCTATGTGAGGGGTAGAGAGCAAGGGGGTGGGGTGGTGGGTGAGGGGTTAATTCTTTACCCATGCTTACATAAATATTGACAAAAACCGGGACCACACACAACGGCAACTTAACATTATTAAAATACCAAAAACAAATGATGTCAGTGCAGGTGTTTTTTTTAGAGGGGTTTTTTTTTTATTTAGAAATCTTATCAGTGGTTGTCAAACTTTGTGTGTGACACTGGAGCCTTCTGTGTGGCCATGTTTTTTTGGTTCTTGTTATAGTGGTTGATAACCAAGGGTGGCAGTTAACAAGGTCCTAAATAACAAAATAACAAATGTCCAGATGTCTCACCGTTACGTTGATGCTAATTAAGAGGAGGTTAACTAATAGATAGGCACACTTTACCCCTCTCACTGTTCCCTTTAACCCTCCCACTGGTCATGCTTTGTGCACCTTTTACACGGCGACCCACACACACACATTATTTGATGTACAATTATTATTTACAAAAATTCATTTTTCATTTATCTTTTTTTTTTTTTTGCCATTTTCACGCTCAATGTTCATCCGTCCATCCATCACTTCCTGGAATTTTGGTTCTAAAAGTCGTTGACAAAACTGTCAACACCAACACACATCTGTCAGACTGTCCCATCTTCACTCACACCCATCCCATGTGACTCGACTCGACCCCCCTTAGAGGAAAAAAAACAGCGTTTTCTTAATGCTAATCGTTTAAGTGTCGTGTGTGTTTCTTAAGTTAAAAGATGAGTGACAATGTGTTTAAGGGAGAAAATTGAAAACCTAAATTGACGTTAAAAGCCTTTGATAAGAAATTGGCTAAGACAGAAAGGGCCTTGAAAGACATTGGGTGTGAAGTTCATTGGGAGACGTAATGTTAAGAAATGGCGCTAATAGATTTCGTATGTACATGCTAAACCAATTTTTAAAAACAAAACAACTAAGTAAATGGCGTAATTTTGGTTTTTATTGCGTTATTTAGAATTCTCTAATTGCTATGGTGACTGAGAATGATGTGCACGTGCAACGGTCAACTGAATTTATTTCATATAGAACTTTGAATTTTCGAATGCTAAATTTTGGTTGGGGGGTTTTGTGACGTCATTCTGTGAGTTTTATTCGTTCGAATTTGGGTTAAGACTGAATTTATTTCTGTGTCAATGGCAATGGGCTTATTCTTCATTATGTAAGGTATTAAATGGGGGGAATGGCATTTAGGACCTTTGTAAAGGCATTTAGGGCAGGCAAATGAGCATTTCCTTTACACCAAAAAAAACACAAATAGCAAAAAGAAAAAAATAAATCTATCTTAACTTTATTTTTCCGAAATCATCTTTACAAAAAAATAAGAAAAAGAAGAGCAAGGAATTGAAAAAGGTCCTTTGTGTGAATAGATGGACCATTTGGTAGCTGCAATGTCATATTAGATATCTCATAATAAATCCAGCGAATCATAATTACAAAGCGACGACATTTTGATTGTCCCAAACTTTACATTTTCAAATAATAAAAATAAAAAAAAAATAGTTGATGTACGCAAGAGGGCGTTGCTGTCAAATCCAATCGTCACAAAAGTACCAAATGTGGCGTAAAATGGGCTTCAACTGCCCTTTTTTCTCAATTGCAACACATAAAAGGAGGCAACTTCAACTTCCATCGTTCATCCCTTTGTCATCCACGTCATCTGTAAGCCTTATGACGTATCATATAACTGAGAAAATAAAAATAAAATCAAATAGATGATTATTAACAACACAATACGATGGGCTATTTGAAATTTTGGACCTTTGAGGACTTAGTGGTCCTTTACAATATGTTGCACGCTACAACGAATGATAAGAGAGAAGCGATTGAATTGAATGCTTCTTTTTAACCAAACATAAAAGATGACTCCATCATCACCTATCCATCCATCCAACCATCCCATCTCATCCCAACCACCCATCCACCAGTCCATCCACCTAATACAAGTTCCCTTTTTTTGATTTTTCTTTTTCCATCCGTGAATCCATGAAGCGGTCTTATTAGAGTTAGGCATGTACCATGAAATTCAATCAAGCCAATCTACCAATGGATATTATAGAAAGGCTTTTGAACAGTGGGGTGGATGAAACACCCCTCTATCTCACCTCTCTATACTCTTATTTGTACTCTACTGTAGCTTTTTTACTCCACTTGGGAGTTTAAAGCCACTTCATTCATTTTTCAAACATCGATCCATGTGCGTACAGTACTACTGTATATGTATATATACATTGCAGTCTAAGTGTTGTAATGTAATGTAAGAAATGGAGATTGAGATCCATTAAAGTAAGACACTGCCTGCCTTTAATAATGAAGCAGAATACAAAATGGAAATGCAATTTGACGTTTTTGAGAAGCGATGGATGTAGCGGATCCTGTGCATTTATAGCGCTGTACACATTTCTAACTGTACACATTTCTAACGACAAAATCTTTAATTCTTTGAGTCTCTTTTTTTTTTTTTTTTTGTCATGATTGACTTTTAGAATGCGACACATTTTATTTTATAAGGAGGAAAATATTAGTACAGTAATTAGAATTTAGTGATTTCTAGTCGATGAGAAACAAAAACATTCCAATTTTAAAAGAGGAAAAAAACATTCTAATTTTGAAAGAGTAAAACATTCGAATTTTGAAATAGTAAAACATTCGAATTTTGGAAGAGAAAGACATTAGAATTTTGAGAGTGAAAAACCATTAGAATTTTGAAAGTGAAAAAAAAAAGCGAATTTTTCAAGAAAAATTTTATTTTATCATTTAGAAGTTATCAAGAGGAACTGTAATCATTCACGTGCAACGTCGTTCTGTTGCTATGGAAAATCGAACGCACGCTTAGTAACATATGACACCTTTTAACTATGTAATTTAAACGTGGAATGTAATTCACTTCCGGTTCTTTTGATGAGTGATTGAAAATTTAAACCTTTCTTAATGAATTTTTTGGTTGTTTTTTGTATTTGTCATTGAAATGAATGTAAAAATCGTTGACCAATTGTTATGTCAACAAGAATATGAACATAAAAGCGGTTTTTTTTTTGTAATGAAAAGCGTAAAATTGGTAACAAAAAAGCGTTTAACCTCAAATGTTGGCTTTTAAAAAAAGAACCAATTGTTTGTTTGTTTGTGTCCTGTACTGTCCTGTCTTGTACAGTACATGTTGCATCTGTCCCGGTGCAGCTATAGCTAACTTATGGTCGTAATAGCCGCGCCTTAAACAACCATAGTTAGTCCAACACAATTACCAGCTTGTAAATTGGGTTTATGGTTTGGTTTGGTTTGGGGGGGGGGGGGGAAAGGGGGGGGGGGGGGGGGGGGGAGGGGGGGGGGGGGGGGGGGTTAACTAAAAGAGTCTTAAGAGTCGATGGGTACACACACTACGTAAGCAGCGTGGTGCCACAAATTGCCCCTCTCAACCATTATAAACCAAAAAATTCCCTACAACATTTTTACTTTTTAACAACCCAAAGACACTAAAAGCACCTTTTTATTGTCCTCACCCACCCCACCCCCTTCTTTTACTCGGTCATCATTTATACCTGTCTTGTGTCTTGTTTACCAAAAACTGAGTTGAAAAAACCGAAATTCCATGTATTTTTGTATTGAAATTGCCTTTGAATTGAATGGCATGCGCGATTTTTATAGCCCAATACAATTACTGTGTGTACGGTTTGGTTTGGTTTGCAATCTTAAGAGACGTCGACGTCTTCTTCTTAGTCTAATGGTCTAATGGTCAATCGTCACCTTGTAAATTATCATCATTTATACACTCAAATGACCATTGAGTTTTTAGGACATTTTATGTGGACAAATGTAGGTCAATGACAAGTTTCAAGTTGTTTATTGATGATCAAGTGATGAATTTGGATTTCAATTTTGTGTTTTTTCTACTTTTATTAGATTAGCAATTAAATAATGAGACAAAGTTTTATTGAAGTAAATGGAAATTAGTCTCACTACTTACAGAAAATAAAGAAATGAGACAAATTTGTATTGGGATGAATGCAATTTAGTCTCATTTCTTTATTAGGAAAAATTAAGTGGAATATTTTGTTATGTAGTTGGCACCAGGGCATGAAATTAAGTTAAGAATTTGTTTGTAGAAGAAAACTATAGAAGATATTTGAAATATTGAAATTCTAAAATACCAAAATTTTGAGCAAATATAGAATTTTTTAAAGGATTTTGATACTTTTTTTTTTTTCCTAAAATTGAGTAATTTCACACTTTTTCACCTCCATTTTTTCTCCTGTTTTTAAATTAAATATTCAGTTGTCATATTTGTTAGTTAATAAGCTAAAAAAAAATGGTTATCTGATCGTTAAATCTTGACTTTGTTAACCACATTGTTTCCCACAGACATGCGAATACGAATACGAGGTGACACATGTAAAATTCTTAGCTTTGACCACAACAAGTAAAGATGGCTATGTTTTATTGGGTGGGATGAGGTGGTGATAGTGGGGTGGTGGGGGTATCACATGGCTGAAACTGACCAACCATGTCACATACATCAAAATAATATTTCTTTTCAAGTTTTAGTTGAAAGAGAAAATGCCTTTATATTTCTATATATTATTTTTTTTCTTTTTGTTGTTATCATGTCAATGTCATAAAGAGGACTATGCCACCCAATTAGTTGACAGATAACCTTCTTAACGTTATCACATATAAGAAAACTCAGTCATTTGATGACTTATAAATACACTCACTGCTTGTTGATATGAAATGAAATGAATTGAATTGATGCAAACAGGTAAACACATATACATATCATCATCATCATCTACCTGTATAAGTTAGATAGACTGTAGTTGTGGCCTTGTGTATTGCTGTTGGGCGGCTTGTTTTATAACAATTATCCCTTCTCCTCCTCATCCTCCACCTTACTTTTATATGGGGGAGGGAGTTGGATTAGTGCTCTCTGTGTGTTAAGGGACAAGATAAAGAGGGGTGGGTGACTGGCTGGCTGGCTTGGCTGGTTGGGAGGGAAGAATAGCCATTTTAAAGATGTTCTTTCTAAGTTGGGATTAGAAAAGGTTGAAATCTTAACCACCCAACTCAGTCACGAATTTTTTTTTATTTAGTAATTTTTGTTTTACTAATTGGCAATTGAAGAAAACTAAATTAAGTTAGTCAATTTCAAATATATATGTCAGCATTTGACTTTAAACTAACTTTTAGAACTATTTTAAGAACTGTATTGAGAATTTTATTGACTGATGTGTGACTGATGTTTAGAACACTTACTTTTATTGACTTTTAGAACATTTTTATTTTTTCTTAGTTTAGAACATTTTTATTTTATCCAACGTTTAGAACATTTTTATTTTATCCAACGTTTAGAACATTTTTTTTTTCGTTTTTTAGAAAAATTTTATTTTCTTCCAACTTTTAGAATTTTTTTTTTTGGCTTTTAGAACATTTTAATTTTTTTCCTCAACTTTTAGAAAATTTTTATGAAATTAATTTTTTCAGCTTTTAAAACATTTTTATTTTATCCAACTTTTAGAACATTTTTATTTTATCCAACTTTTAGAACATTATTATTTTATCCAACTTTTAGAACATTTTTATTTTATCCAACTTTTAGAACATTTTTATTTTATCTAATTTTTGGAACATTTTTTTTTTTTTTCCTAACTTGTAGAACTTTTTTTTTTTTTAGAACATTTTTTTTTCTTCCTTGTGAAAATTATTTTCTTTCTAATTTCCATTAATTTAAATCGATTTGTAATTCTTCGAACGTTTTGACATAAATTAACTGAAAAGGACATTTTTTTTATTAATTTTCTTGGCTGTGGTGTCACCCTGTGCGGTCGGACACCTTTTTCACCCATTGAGGCACACTACACCAAACCACACCATACTATGCTCATGCTTATGCTCGGTATAAATCTTTTTCATTTTTTAAATAAAAAAACTGGAATTTTTAACCGCCCATCTTAAGAAGACTTTTTTAAGTTTTTTCTCACCTGTTTTTTTTTTTAAATATTACGTGAAAGTATTCAATGCGGCTACTTAAATACTTGTATTTTTATAGCTGTTAAGATGGACTATGTTAAACATATAAGTTATACACAGTAGTAAGAGATGGGATGGACGATGGTGAAGGGAGATGGGATGGGTGAGGGGTAAGGGGTGGGTGGTGGACGGTTGGACCACCTTGTACACATTACATATACAACTCTTGTAACCTTTGAACTACCTTTTAGCGATCGCTCAAGCTCAACAAAACTTATATTCATGGGAACTCGATGACCTCAATGAACAACAACTTTTTTTTTTTTAAAAAAGGAAAATTGTTTTTGACCAGAAAAATATTATAACAACGAAAAAAAAAAATCTTTTTAAAAAATAATTAATAAATTTTAAGTGAAAATTTTTTTTTTTTTTTTTTTGATTGATTTTGCTGGAAATTATTGACCAAAATTGATTTTATTAGACTAAATTTGGTGTTTCAAGTAGCTAAATTAGCAATTTTATTGTTTACTTTTTATACAAAGCTTTTTCATAAGATAAATTACCGGAAGTAATTTTGTCGATAGAATTTTGAGCTTTGATTTTGTAAGGGGTGATTTTGTGTTATATAAGTTAAAGGGGAGTTGAATTGAGGGGAGGACAGGGAAGGTTGGGGGGTTGAATGCCCTTGAAATTGGACATGACAAAACCCTATTGATTGTCCTAAATATAAGCCTAACAACATCTTATGTATCTTATTTTTTTCCCCCTCTGTGAAAGACAGAGAGGTAACTTATTTGTGTGTATAAATATAAAGTTGCAACATCTTTGTTTAGACATTTGGGAGAAGCCGAAAGGGGCGCTCTAATACAGGCGACCTACTTGTTTTATTTAACGACCGGAAGTCTCTGCTTTAGTTCGATCTCTTCTTCGGAAACCACACCAAAAGTTAGCACATGGTGTCAATATCGTCAAACTTTTTATACAAAATAGCAAATAGAAAGCGAAGAGAGAGAAAAAAAAAAAAGTGGTGTAAAAGAAACCCTTGTCGGACATGACTGGGTCCTATTTGACTATTTAGTATGAACATCAAAGACAACGTCTTGTTTATCCGATCTGCTCTTCTTCTCACATACACTTTCAATTTCTCAAGAAAACATTAAACCCACCCTCAACCCCACCCCCAACACCCCCTTCAATCCTCCCCTTAAAAGTCACTAGGACTAAATTCTGAGAAACATTTACAGGCTATAAAAAACCTATATAAAAACACATTGTTACATCTTCACTTTTGCAATTGGATATATCAGCTCTGACTTAACTGGGGAATTTAATAGTTGGCTAAATAGGTCACATTGATTAAAAGAGTCCAAATTTAGTCATCAGGCTTTTCTGGTCGTGTTTGATTGGTTCATTTCGATGATTATCAATTGTATTGTGTTTGAGGAATATTTTATATTATATATTTTTGTGGTTTTTGTTTTAAGTTAATAATTAGTAGTGTTGGATGACCAAATGACCCCGCCCCTGGCGCCCTCCGAACCAAGGCTGACTAGACAGCAAATACACACACCAACTGACGTCATGAAAGGACATTTGCATTTTTTTTAAGAGTGTAAATAACCTTTCGCTGTTTTTAACTTGGGTTTCTGACCCTTGTTTCATTTGTTATTGTTTTTATTCTTGTATTATGGTTTAGTTTTAAATTTTTTCATGACGTATTAAAACATTCGAATATTTTATTAGAAACATTCGAATAGTTAACGAAAATTGTTCAAACGAAAATTTTTTTTTCGTAAAAAAATATTCGATTTTATAAAAGAACATTCGAGTATTTAAATAGTCATTTTAGTTTTAAACTGGAAAACATTCGAATTTTTAAATACAAACATTTGAATATTTAACGAAAGCCATTCGATTAAAAAAAAAAAACTGTTTAAAAAATCTCGGTTAATTGAGATTCTAAAGTGTCGGTTAATCGAATTTTTGCAAAAGAAGCGAAAATGTTACGTGTAAAGCGGTTTTTATTCGTGTTAAAAGGAATAAAAAGCATTATTTTGTGTTAAGGGGGTTATGTATTCAGCAATTTTGCGTTAAAAAGTTTTTCTCAATTTGAATTTTTAAAAAGACATTCGAGTTTATTTTTACGGAAGTTAATTCTGAACAATTAAAATAAAAAAAGGAAAAGACAAATTGGTTGAAGTGAACTTGCTACAGTAGATTAAATGTTGTTGTTTTGAATGTCCAGGAACAAATCTTGAGTTTAAAAAACTATGTTTTGGTTTTAGCATTTCATTATCATCCTCCATTGTTTTTTATTTTATAATGTTAATATGTGTAAGATTGGGAGCAACAACAACAACAAAATACTGTACTTACAGGTTTATATTTTTTTATAATAATAAAAAGGAGTATGAAATGGGAGATGTAAGTTAATGTAGGTGGCTATTTTGGCTATTGTACCTTTGAGCAACCAAAAGTCATCTATTAAAGTCGACTGAAATTGATGGTCACGCCCTCTCGCGGCGGCAGCTATAAACTACCTCGCATCAGCCTTTATTTTCGGTCTACAACTCTCACTTATTTTTTATATACATAAAAAAAAGGCTGAAAACTAGTAGCTCGAATATAATTATATATGAAAAGCATAAATCAAAAACTATTTCTCTTCCTTTTCTTTCACCCCCCTCCTTCTCCTTCTCTCCCCACCCCTCCCCATGTTACCCCTTCTTAAACACCCACTGGATATTGCTCTGCTTTTTATTCATTGCGTTTGCAGCCATTGACCAATTGACCATTGCAATTTGTTGACACATCAGCACGTTTTCATACAAATTCATGGATTTATTGGTCAACAATAAGCAATACCGGGTTGTTTGATTAATTCGAACGAAATTTCATGAGTTGACTTTTAGAACATTTTTACAACTTTTAGAACATTTTACTTTTTTTTCTTCTAATTTTTATCAAATTAATATTTTCATCCTTTAGAACATTTTCCCTCAAACTTTTAAAACATTTTTATTTTTTTGTAACTTTTTGAACGTTTTTATTTATTTTTTATTTTTTTTACGTTTTAGAACGTTTTTATTTTTTTTTACTTTTTGAACTTTTAGAAAATTTATTATGTCTTATTTATATTCTCTTATTGATTTATTTTCACCAATAAAAATTATGAAATTTAGTCTCATTCATAAATTAATGAGACTTTTTATCATTAGTTCTAATGAGGATTTGTCTCGTTTCTTTATTTCCACGAATGAGACTAAATTTCATTGTTTCCAATGGGGATTTTCCCCGTTTCTTTTTCTTTATAAAATCTGTTATTGTTTTAGTCATTAATTTTAGTCTAATTAGTGAAAGCTTTATAGATTGACCACCATAAATCGACTTTTACAAAACGGAAATACTTTTAATAGTAATTGGCAGCTATTTTGCTTCCGGTTGCATGTTTCTGCACAATGAATCATCTCTTAACTTACATAAGAAAGATAAATCAAAGTAGTAAATTTGTTTTTATTGTTTGAAGTTTTAAAATAGTTGATGTTGAACGTTGTAAATATCTTTATTGTTGCCTTGTCATTGCTTATCACCTTTTTGCATCTTCTTCTTGTGTGTAAAATAAGAAAGTGTTGTGTTTGGTTTTGATGATCAACCGAGGCCAACAAATAGACCTAAAAGCACACACACACACAGAGCCACATACACAGAGATACACACGTTGAGCCATAGACGACTATAGTTAGCACCTTGTTGCAAATGGGTTCACACAAACATTAAAACAAAATGTGTGTATACACAAATGCCATTGAAAGAAAAGAAACGAAAGGGAAAAAAACAAGACATCTGTTTGAAAAAGCATATAAAAACCCAAAACAGCAGTCGGCTTTTGTTTGTTTGTTTGTTTGTTGTTATTTGATTAAAAGAAAACCTATCTGTACCTTTTGTCTATAGACACACATGTGTAATCTTGTCAATCAAATCAACTGAATCTCAAAATCCCAAGACTTACCACCGATTCGTATCCATTGATTCAGTTGTTCAATGGTTCAATAGTTGGGTCTTAAAACAAAAGCGCTTTTATACTTTTATTTTGACTTAAATAATAAATTTTGCAATTGCAGAGAAGCTAAATTAAGTTAGTCAACACTTTTATTGACTTTTAGAACATTTGTATTTTTACTATTTTTAGAACATTTTTTTTTATTACAATTTTCATAAAATTAGTTTTTCAGCCTTTAGAACATTTTTTCCCAACTTTTAGAACGTTTTTATTTTATTCAACTTTTAGAACATTTTTTTTTTATTCAACTTTTAGAACATTTTTTTTTTCAATTTTCATAAAATTAATTTTTCAGCTTTTTGAGCGTTTTTTTTTTCTTTTAATTTTTAGAATATTTTTTCTAACTTTTAGAAAGTTTTTATTTTTTTCCAACTTTTAGAATAATTTTAATTTATTCACCTTTTAGAACATTTGTTTTTTTCAACTTAAATTTTTCAAATTTTAGAGCATTATATTTTTTCTAAAAAAAATTGTTTGAAACAGTTTTAAACATGACAAACTTTTTAGACTTTTTAAAACATTTTTAGAACATTTTTTTTTAGCTTTTAGAACGGTTTGAGTAACATCACCAACTTTTAGAGCATTTTTTTCCCTATCTTTTATATTCGATATTTAACTTTTAGAACATTTTTTATAGATTTTATCGTTCAATGGTTCTATAAATCAGTTGTTCAGTGATTCAATAGTTTAATGTTTGGTTTCTAAAACAACAGAGATTTTATATTAGCAAAATGATTTAAGTTCTCAAAGGAGAAATTCAGTTTATAAATGAGATAAATTTGTATTGAGCGCAATGCAATTCAGTCTCGTTTCTTTATTTGGATTTTGTTGTAAGAAATTCCAGCAAAAAATGTGTTATTTTAGCATTTTCAGGTGTTTTTTAATATGTCTAATTGCTTAATGGTCCATTCAAGTCATTTCGATTGCTTTTCATTCTTTTGTGCTGTTTAAATTTATTTGAAATTGAAGCAAATTTGTTCCCCAATGACCACTGACCACCATGATACATAGTGGACACACGAGAGATGAATTTTAATTGATTTTTATAATAAAAACGGTTTTTGCTAGTTTTGAAACTTTTGTCCTCAAATGGCGAATTCTAATGGTCAGTCATGGTTAATGGCTAAAATAGACACGTCATTTCGTTACTTTTTTAAATAAATTCAAAACCCTTTTTCCTTTTATCGTTTATAAAAGCCTAAATAAGGGCAAAAAATGCCTTAATATGTATTTTTATTGAAACCGGTTCAGCTCATTTTCAATTGCTTTTTTCCCTTTGCAAATTGGTCACGCGTCACCTGCTCTTTCTCTCTCCACCCACCCCTTTTGGCAGCCATTTTAATCCTAATGGAACTCCTTAAGCAACAAAAAAAAACTACAACATTCAATTACAGATAATTAACTAAACACTTGAAGTTTACATTAATTGTTAAACCGATTATTAGCCATTTAAAAAAGCTGTTGATGTATTTTGAGAAATGCGATCTTAGTTTAAGGGGCAGCCAATGTTAAACGTCTCATTGAGGCAATGCATAAGCCACTTATACTAGGCTCACGTTGTTTTACTTTATTTTAAGAAATGCGATCCTAGTTTAAGGGGCAACCAATGTTAAACGTCTCATTGAGGCAATGCATAAGCCACTTATACTAGGCTCACATAGTTTTACATGGTTAAAAGTTATAAATAGTTGTTGGATTTTTATTTTGACGTCATAATTAGGAAGCTAATGATCACCCAGTAGAATTGTACATCACTTCCGGTTGTTGGTTAACCCTTTTCATAATACTGTACTATAAATGTAATTGAATTAATTCAAGTATGTGAACCAAACAAACCAAAAACAATTCAAATAAATAAAATTGGCTTGGGAAATTTTTTGACCAAACCGGAAGTGAACTCTTTTGAATTAATCGATTTGAAATTGATGATTTTTGATTAAACATTGAAGCGTGGAAGAAATCTCACGTCATTTTCACGTCAATCTTATCCACTTCTGTCAGTCCCATCTCCTCCCATCCCTTTTCCCATTCCAATTTCCAATTTCCCATTTCCTATATCATTATTATTGTTATTATTATTTTGGTATTTGCCACAAACAAACAGGTAAAACAAAAACAAATTTAATATTTTTTCCCTCCACAAATAGGAATTAAGTTTAAAGCCACAAACACTTTAATTATTTCACATATCAATTGCAAAATTAATGATCACTCAACCCAATCAATCATTTGCTGAAATAAATCATTAATTTGCATTATTTTTTTAAATAAGAAATTAAAGCAATTGAAGCAAAATGATGGTTTTGGCAAAGGAAGTGGTCAATTTTAGCAGTTAACAGAGCATTAACCAATTTTCAATAACATACATCAGCAAACTTTAGAATATAAAACCCACTTCCGGTAACAAATTGATGGATTTTGGAATTTTAATAAATAAAATGTAAACGAGTGAGTTTGCGTGCAGACTGTGAAATAGAAACGTCTGAATGACCACTGGTCAAGCGCTTTCTTTCTTTGGTTTTTGTTATTGTTATTATTTTAAAGGAGGGAAAATGGAAGATGTTTCGTGAGAAATGATGATTTTATGCTAAGATTTATGATGGAAAAAAAAAATGGCTCACACTGGTACATGTACTGTATTTATCAAATGAAATTATGGTTGAAAGGACTCAATGATAACCGGAAGTCAGGGAATTAAGACATAATAACCATTACTTAGCGCTTTATAACAGAACGCGACATTCAAAATATAAAACAAAAACAAAATGAGAAAACCAAAAAAAAAAAAAAATTAACTAAATAAATTAGAAACTACTATTTCGAACAAAAATTTTCCAACTGCTCTAATCTAATTTTTAAGAATGTTCTAACAATTAAAAAAAAGAATGTTTTAATAAAATTTAAAAAAATGTTCTAATTTAATTTAAATAAAACGATGTTCTCATCAAATGAAAAAAAAAAAATGTTCTAATCTAATGAGAAAAAAAAAGTTCTAATCTAATGAAAAAAAAATGTTATCAAAAAAAGAATGTTCTAGTTAAACTAAAAAAATAATGTTCTAACAAATATTCGAACACAATTATAGTTAAGAAAAATCGAACAAAGTTAAAACTGAGATATATTTTTGATACAATTTTGCATCTTTTTCTTTTTTTTTGTTAAATTTGAAGTAAAGAATCTAATTTCTTTTTCTTAATGGAAAATGTTTTGATGAAAGCGGATCATTTAGGTTCTGTAATTTAGTTGATTAAGGAATTAGCTGCACTTAATGTAAAAGCAAAGTTAAGTGAGTGTAAATAGCTTAAAGTAAAATTTGTTTATATTTGTTTTTGTATTTAATTGTGTATGTGAGAGTGGAAATGGAAGTAGAGTGTGAGTAGTTTAAATTGAGTAGTTAATTAGATACAGAAGCTGCTGCTAGGGCGTCAAATAAATGTCTTCTTCTCTTCGGACAATTTACTCTTAGTGTGTTTTGTTGTTTACTAATTGCCACCCTCTACCCCTCCCACCCCTACCCCTTCCACCCTCCCATTACACCTCCTCACCTACACTCAATTATCGATTGACGACCAGTTTTTTTTTTCTTTTGATTATTTTTATCGCCCAGTAGCAGTTTTTTTATCTCGTTTATTTCCGCTAACTGATTTACTTTAAGGAGAATATAACTTACTCGCCATTTAAGTTGATTACTCGAGCGAAACTTTCTTTTACTTTTTTTTTTATTTTTTATTTGAGTTGAAGTTGAAGTTGTGGACCAAACAAAACAAAAACGACGTCAAATCACTTTCAAATTCAATGAAAACTAATTGGCTTGCTGGAAACTGTTAAATGCTTTTTTTAGTCACTTTTTATAATCGTGAAATTGTAAAATGATAAAAGCGTGAAAATTTTCATGCAAAATGCTGCGCTTGTCATTGCTGATAAAAATCGTGGCCGTGTTTGACGAGGGAAACGCGGCGATGGCGTTTTTTTATTCAACGCATTTTTTTAATTTATCTATTTAAATGGCTGAAACACGTCATTTTAATAGTTTAAAAGTAAAATGGTGTTTTAGTTTTAAAAGACAGTGATTATTGAGTAATAATTTTGATAATATTTGAATGGAAAATGTAATTGCTGAATTGTTGCGAGGAATTGTACGGTAGCGCGAGAAAAGCATGCCGCGTTAAACGAAAGGGAAGCGGCAGGAAATTTTATTCGTAGCGTTGAAAGCAAAAAGGCCAAAATCAGACGGAAAATATTGATAAAATGGTGGCCGGATTTGGTGCTTGAAAGACGGCATTGCTTATTAACGCTTTATCGTACTTTATTTTGCAGCTAAAATTCCATGGATTTTTTTTTTAATAAAAAAGTAAAATTAATGTCTAATTTAGTTTTATTTTTTAGAAAGAATTTAATTTTTTTTTGTGATTTATTTTTAATGATAACATTGTTGAGTTTTGAAAGGTAAATCGATTGTTATTTGTCACGTGAAATGCGTGAACACCTGTCAAATTAATTTTAAATTTTTAAGTTGTAATCTCCTTTGGATTTGTTGGGGGTGGTGGAGTGGGTGGGTGGGACGTGGGAGGTGAGGTGAGGTGTTTCTTCAGTTAGGCGGTTTGAAATGTATATCTGTTTTTGAAAGTTAATCCAAGATCACGATTTCAAAATACAATGTGTAATTTTGAACAAGTGAAGTTTGTGAGGTGAAAATGTAAGGAAACTGTGAAGGATGGCAAATCTTTTTGTGAAATCTAATGAACTTAATTGTAATTATGAAAAATTAATTTTATAAGGCTAATTGTACATTGTCTACAAAAATAATCTTTTTAACCCAATTTTACCAAACTACGTAAAATCGAAAGATAAAAGTACATTGAACTAATTTAGTTTTTAAATTAAATAAGCATTTTTTTTATTATTAGGACTTTTATTTTGCTGCCAATTTGACAATACCATTTTCAAATGTTTCCAATTTATGTGTTGAAAAGCAGTTTAATATTTCCATAATTACTTCCCAGTCAACTACCCTTTTAGTTTTTGTTAAAAAGATAACAAAAAAAGTGAGTAGCTTTGATCTAAAAGTAGTTAACGTTAAATAATAATAAGGAGAAAAAGGTTTATATTTTTTGAATTTTGATGAGACCGTGATAGATTTAACTCGATAAAAACCAAAAACACTCGATGGGATAATTAACCTAATCGACGCTTCCGGAATTTACACTGCAATACTCTACTTTCATTACATAAAAAAAATAAGACTTTAAAATAAGAACAAAAAATTTAAAAGAAATTTCTAGAACAAAAAATAAGTTCAACTAAATAATAAAAAAAATCTAACAATATTTAAGAAATTCGAACAAAATAAAAAAACAAAACAGAACAATATTGAAAAAATGTAATTCGAACAAAATAAAAAAACAAAACAGAACAATATTGAAAAAATGCAATTCGAACGAATTAAAAAGACAGAACTTAATATTTAATAAAAAATCGAACATAATATTTTATTCTATTTTTCTTTATTCGAATTCTTCTTCGAATAATTCCTATCATTGCTGCTTTTTGTTGTTAAATAATTAAAAAAGATTTTTTTAAATATTAAAAATAAAATTCTTTCGAACAAATAAAATTCCAAACAAAGCAAAACAATGAAGTAAATCTTTGAGCATTAATAAATGAATCTGCTATGAAATATATGACACTGAATATTAATCCGAGTTGAAAGGTCGCCATTTGAAGAGGGGATTTTGATCAATAACAATAATAATCATAATAAATGGATTGAAAGTACAAATAATAATAAAAGCTTTTGATCAAATGAGGTCACAGATTACACAAAAGACGAAGAAAACATTCTTAGCATTTTATTTTATGTTGACAAAATCAAATTCAATGCTTTTTTTTGCAATGCAATGCAATGTGTATAAAAGTTATGTCAGCAACTTCCTTGAAATCCATCCAATTGAAGCCATCCAATTGGTCTTGGTATTGGTATAAGATGAGGGATTAGCATTGAAGGATTACACGACTTAAATTCTTTTCTTATGTGTGTGTGTGTGTGTATGATGATAATCTTAACAAAAGTTTTTAAGAAGATAAACGTGGCCTTTTCCTTACAAATACAAATAGACTCACTCACTCAGTTCTTATGTATTTGTGTGCTTTAGGACCAAAAACCACTTCAAATAATATTGTAAATGTACTTTCAACATTTTCAATATTCAATGCAAACAAGATTATACACTCACAAATATCACATAAATCTTATTAAATAATATGATCCACTTAAAAGTCATTCAAATGCAATGAAGCTTTCTTGCATAGACATTTATTTCGAATGTTCGAATACATTTACGGAATTCGATATTTTTCATACCTAATTACAATGCCAAATCATAAATATGACATATTTAAATACATTTTTAGCTGCAATACAGTGCCATGGAATTATAGAATGTTCGAATACTGTACTTACTATGGCATTTGCAATTCACGTGCTTAATATTTTTTTTTATTAAGTCTCAACTATAATTTTAGAATGTTTTCTGATTTTACGTGCCGTTACTCGTAGTTCTTTTATTCTAATTTGATTTTTAGAATGTTTTTTGGAATTCTAATGTCAGTGCATTCTTCCAATGAAATCCAATTCAGTTCACTTACATTAAATGAATAATTTTTTTTTATGTTTTAAAGTGAGTATTTGGGTTAAAACAAGGTTTTTGACTTCCTGATTTTTTGGTTTTCTGTGATGTTGGCCGTCTTAAATTGTTAATGGCCAAAACCAAAACCACTGGTGCTGCTTAAGGTCTTAAGAAGTTAAGCAGACATGTCAGATGTCTTCCAGATTGTCATTTGAATTTATTAGCTCAGAAGACCTTAACTTAAGTTGCAATGTATCAGGTGAAGCTGTAAAATGCCTTCAGAAGTTGAAAAGAAGAACTGAACTGAGTTGAGCTGAGCTGGGACGGGATGGGATGGGTTTTTAATGACCTTTTTTACATTTTACAACAAAAATGTTGTGTATTGTGCAGGTGGTTTCACTCTCTTTTAAGAATTTGAACCCCTTCGATGATCCTCCTACTATCTTCTTTGGTCACTTGATACGCAGTGGGCAATTTAGTGGACAATTACTTTTGGGAGTTGTCCCTGTCCCGGCCGCATATCGATTTCCTTCTCCTTTCCTCACCCTCACCCTGCTCACTCACCCTCCTACTTCTTAACTTAATGAAGAGGAGTTGGCAATTGTTCGTCACTTTTAAGTCTTTGGGACCCAAGTGGTCGCTTGTTAAACTTAAAAGAAAATCAAATTAACCCAAGGACGAAGACACACAGTTTTAAGTGGAACTTTTTATCTCAATATGAAAAAAGAGCCGCCTTTTTTTCGTCTTCAAAAGGTCCCAAGTGACACAATCTCATGTTTCAATCGAAATCGTCTGGTCAAACACATTCATTAACTTAAATAGCCATTCAATTTGGACAATTAGACCTTTTTTAAAAGTCAAAATTCCCAAGTAAAGTGATTCTTTGTTGTAATTGGTTTTGTTAACAAGGTTTTTGCAAAACGTTGTGTGGTTTTTTGTTGCTTTTTTTCTTTATTTGAAGGCTAAATTTGCTTTCAGACGTCTAATTAGACTAAATTAAATTAGGCATTCGTATTAATAAGTAGAAAGCCATGCTATTTGGCTGTTTGTATAAGCTTTTAGCTGACTTTGTTGGTGGTAAAAGTGCTTTGGGATTAAATGTGGGATGGGGGTGGAGGGTTGGGTGAGGGGGGTTGTAGAGGAACCAGGTGGATTATATATAAAGCCATAAGGTGATCCTGGCGGCGGACATTTTTCTTTTGATAATCAAATAGCGTGCGTCTGTTATTTAAAGATCAAACGATTAAATAATTAAAAAAATCTTTCTCATAAAATATTATAATAAAAAAACAACCAAAACACGTTGGAGGGGGCGTTGGGGGAAGGGGAGGTGGGTTATGGGATGGGGGAGGAGTTTTGTTTTTAATATTGAAAGCGGAAACAGGGTGTCTGACTGCGCACACGCACATAGCAATTATTTGGATCAGATTTCAGCTCCACGCCCATGGAACTAAGCGCTTCACACCTTTACACCATTTCATTGATTTCCACTAACCCTTCACCTTTTCTCCCACTCCACCCCACCTACCCACCCCTCCTTACTCTCACTTTATCCCTTTTGAACTATTAAGACCTATTATGCTTTATTACATTAGACGTGAGTGTTGGACCGGATGTCCGGTACAAAAGCATATTTTTTGCAGCTTTGGAAATTTTGTTAACGAAACTGGAAATTGTTATGGTTTTTTTAAGTCGTAAAATTTAGGTTTTTATGGTCTAATTAGCTCAACTGCTTAATCTTATGAGGTTATTTTTAGCTTTTAGGATTTTAGAGAATTTGACCCAGAAAAGTAGGTCCTAAGACAAACAGTAATGGTTTATTCTTTTGTAGGCTTTGTTGGGCAATTTGTGTTTGGTCACATTTGGTTTCATTTACCCTGCTTAAGTTAAACAGAAATAAACAAATTTCGAATAAAACAGATAAACCCATTCGAACAAAATTGAAAGGCAAAGTTAGAAAAATAAATTCGAACAAAATTGAAAAGAAAAAATAGAAAAATGAAATCGAACAAAATTTAACAGCAAAAATAGAAAAATAATTTCGAACAAAATTTAACAGCAAAGTTAGAAAATAAATTCGAACAAAATTTAAAAGGAAAAATAAAAAAATAAATTCGAACAAAATTTACGAGCAAAGTTATAAAAGGAATTCTAACCAAATTTAACAGCAAAAATAGAAAATATATTCGAAAAAAATTAAAAGGAAAATTATAAAAATAAATTTGAATAAAATTTAACAGCAAAGTTAGAAAAATAATTCGAACAAAATTAAAAAATTCGGCAGTCCATGTGCCTATTTTTTTTTTTTTTGTATTTGGTATGAAATGTATTTGGTTGTCACCTGCCTTAGTTTTAGCCATTACATGTATGTGTTTATTGTGAGCAATTGACATTGTTTGTCTGACCCTAACTTAACCCTAATTGACCTTCCTGTATAATAAATATATATATTAAAAAAGACCTTTGGATAATACTATGTAGTTATTAGTATTTTGAGGGGGTTAAAAGGACTTAAAGGTTAAAATCCCTTTAATTAAAGGGGCGGCACGTACACACAAGACCCCTGCCCTGTGTCGAATATTATAATATAAATCTAAAATAGCACCGGATGGAATTGTTTATTTCAACTCACTTTTGAAAATGCTTTTTTTATTATTGTTTTCTCTAAATTATATATTTTTCTAATATTTGATGTATTTTTTTTTCCACCACCCGGCTCGGTCTGGCCCGGCACGAGGCTTCCCTCTTTCTACGCAGAATTTATCCAGAGACACGTGCCAGGATATTACTTTGTCTGCTTTTGCACTTTTCTCTTTTATTTCGCATTTTTACTTTTATGTTTTTTAGCTAAATCTAAAGTTTGAATTTGTATAAACGAGACCACGCCCCCTCCTCTTCCACAATAAATGCTTTTCATTGGTAAAAATAAGCAAAACAGGAACATTGTTATTTTAGAATTTTTTTTAATTGTTTTTGTGTGGCATGTGCGTGAGTGCGTCACTAAGCAAACATTTTATTTTTATTTAAAAGTCATAATTTTATTAGATTAAAACACTAATTTGATTCCAAATGCTAAAAGAATTATTTTACAGTTAAAATATTACAGGGTTACAGTGTTCTAATTGCTATGAAAAATGAAATGCACGTGCTTAAAAGATTTTAAGGTTTTTTTGATCACAATTTTAATTTTAGAATGTTTTCATGGTCACAATTTCAATTTTAGTACGTTTTCAAATGTTAACTTGAAATTGTAATTTTTATTTAATGTTCGAATGCTTTCTAAATGAGACATTCGAAATGAGAATTCGATGGAATGTCAACTGAGAATCCATTGCGTTTTAGTTTTTGTGTTCTTTTTTTCGTTTTTCGTGCTAAAACACTGAAAGGCATCTTTTAGGAATTAAATCGACTGAAGTCTTCGTTTCCATGGCAACCAATAGATTTTTCTATCTGTACAGAAAGATGGCTGACGTTAATATTATTGAAGAAAATCTTCCGAGTGGCAATTACACATGCAAAACGATCATCATCATCATCTTAAAAGAAAAAAGAAAAGAAAATCTATAAATCGCTCAGATTTGCAAAGCACAAAATGCAGAAGGCATTTTTCCATAATAGAATAACAGCGATTGGCAACCTATGGCACGGTGGGCCACTTTCTAATTTGAGTTAAGTTTTAAAACGATGCCATTTCACATTTCACGTGCCTTGAGGTTGAAAAGCGCGGGTAAATATACTGTATTAAAAATGGAAAAAGGAATTTCTTAAGTGGCTTTGACGTCGTAGAATGATAATGGCTTCTTGGGATTGGCTTACTTGTCATTTTGCATACGAGAGATCGAGAGACGAGCAATGAGTGGCTTATGAGATTTTTACATTTTTCTTTTGTTTATCATCATCGTCTTCTTAAATTTTGATGAGGATGTTGGTGCTCAAAGCATCTTCCTCCCTGCCCCCTTTCCTTCCCTGTCCCCCCCCCCCCTTTTCCTTCTCTTTTCTTTGCTTAAAACACAACTTTGATGCAGTTCAGTTGGATGCTTTGGAAAAATCGATGTTTTGTAAGAGCAAGAAAATCGATAAATCCATCTGGTTGGTTGGTTGAAGAGAGAGATTGAGAGAGAGAAGATGGGTGGGTGGTTGGGGGATTCCTGTCCACCGGTCGATTTGGTTTCCTCTTTTCATCTCATCTTCTTCCTCTTGGTCTTTTGGTTTTGGTTGGTTGGTTGGTTGGCAACGGTTTCATCTCTCTCGGTTGCCATAGTGAGATTCTTACATTGTGTGTACATTACATGGTGACTACAAAGTTGCAATTGTCAAATTTTCAAAAGGTTATATTGTGCTATTTTCGGTTGTGTTAATATAATTTGTTCATTTTAACTTTTAGGTGTCTAAATTTGCCATTGAAATTAGGAAAACTTAGTATTTATTTGGTTGAAATTTGTGAATTATGTGAGTAAGAATCCAGGAATTAACTTAGTGTAGAAAGTGGGTGGAGCTAAGTACAGTATGGATATTAACATAATTTAATTATGTCAAGATATAATGTGGCCTTGGGTTTGATTATGTTTGTTCAGCTCTTAAGATGTTGATTATTTCCACATAATAATTATGATTATTGATATTTGATTCCCAATTGATTGCATTTTAGCAAATAATTGAACATAATCAACGCTTAAAGTCTCCTTCTCTTTTCAACATGCATAATAAATGCTCAAATCTCCATGGCAACGTCACGTGCGGTTGCTATAACGTTTTTATGTGAATTTTAGAATGTTTTGCTAAGTTAATTTGACTTTACGTGCGTTACTTATCATGGTAACGCAGCTTTGTTAAGTTATTTGTTGTAGAATTTAGAATGTTTTTTTGCGTTGTAGAATTTAGAATGCGTTTGTAATTAATTGCTTCGAAATGGAATAAATAATTGTGAAGTGCTGAAGACATTTAATGGATGACCTTTTAATTCATAACTTAGAATGGATGAGATTATAAGTATAATTTATAAATATAAAGGCAAGAGATTCATTATTTTTAGTGTCAGAGATTTTTATAATAAATTTCATCTCAAGTTCGAAAGAGCTCTAAAAAAGCCTTGTTGTAGCCGCTCAGCATGTGTTTGTGTCTTCACCACCAGCACAAATAAAAGATGGCGGCGTCTAAGCATTTGTTTCTACACAGATAAATAACCAAGCAAATACCCATTCCAACTTGTCAACATTCATAACAAAATATCACATCTTCAAAATTATTTTATTAAGGAAAAAAAAATACCTCCTCCATTTTGGGGGTTTTAGCGTCCCACGCAAGAATGATGAGAGCGTTTTTAGTTGGGGGGGGGGGTAAGAGGTGACTGAGGTGGGATTCAAGGTTAAACCCCAAAAACTTGAAAAGGTTACCCAGCCTCAACATTTAACATGGCTTGCTAACCGCCACATAAAACGTCGCGACGCCATTATACCCACCAACTCAACCCCCCCCCTACCCATCCCGTCCCATCGTAAACAATGTAAACACCAAACGCAATCTTAATGCTTGTTTGATGATGGCAGAAGTTAAGATGAGAGACAGGACAGGGAAAGGAGGAGGAAGAGGGTGATAGGCATCTTTTTTTAATTTTAAAGACGAGAAATGATTCCAAGCCAAAGATAATTAGCACTTTGTGGGTTAATCCGATCTCTTATCTTGGATATTTCAACATCAGCTCAGCCACTGCATTTGCATTTGGTTCCAATGACTCACTGCTTCTGTTTTATGGTTCAAAGGAAGTTGAGTGTTGCTTGGGTTCTTGTTTACTGTTCTATTATTGAGTAGGAAATCATTTTTCAACTTTTTTTGATGTTCCAAATGTGTTCTAAATGCACTCAAAGTTGGAACAAAATGCACGTGACGTTCTAAGATATCCAGAAATTTGCAAATGACATTCTAAAAATTTATTCTCTAAAATTGCACTTGACGTTCTAAAAGTTATTCTCTAAAATTTGCAAATACAGTAACATTCTAAAAATGATGCTCTAAAATGGCACGTGATGTTTTAAATCGTTCTATAAATGATAGAACTTAAATGTTGGTTGTTAAATCTTTAAAGTCACCAGTTATAACTTTGAAGTAGAAGATGACAAGGGGATGGGATGGGGGTCGTAGAAGAGTGGGGGTGGTTTGAATTTAATATTTTCCCTGTTTGAACCTGTTTTTTCCTAAACGTGACACTATCAGTCATCGTGTGTACAGTAAGTTTATCATTTTGTAATCTAAACAGTTTACAACGCTGCAACCTTTTACATTTACAGTTGCTTTATAATAATAAATTTCAACTTAAATAAAAACATTATTTTCACATTTGATAAACAAGCAACAACACAAAAGAGCATATTATTATTATTGTTAGATCTGTTTTTTAGCTTTTTTGCTGATTTGTTGAAAGAAAAAAAATTATTTCTTTTTTTTTGGTTGTTCCGGTTGTGTATTTATTTGGACAAAGAACACAGGTGCCCGTGGAGTGCGCGTGCGTGTATCTATGTGTGTGTGTGTGTGTGTGTTTGTCTCACATAACAAAGCAGACACACACACACACACTGAGTTTGTCTAATACAAATATCATCATCTATTTTTTATATTTTTTAACACTGAAAAAGCGTTCTTTTCTTTTTTTTTCTTTTTCAAAAGAGGAAAATGAATAAAAACATAAATAAAGCAGGCAATTGCTCAATTGCTCACACTAGAAAATTGAGCTACACTTTTGCTCCAGGTCATCTTCATTGGCCTTCTGTTACTAAGGACACAATCAAACAATCCATTCTCCCGCCTTTTATTATTAGCCTTGTAAATTGTCTGGTTGGCAACCTTTGGACTCGCATTTTAAGGGCGTTAATGAATGGACCAAAATAAAATAATAAAAAAAGAAAATAGTTTTTTATTTTTTTATTTTTTTTTTGTTTGTAAAAGTGAAAAGTGATCTTGCAGACGACGCTTTGGCTGGCAGCCACATCCACATACATTTCTCCTCCCTAACTTCAAATAAAAAAGCACAAGAGATTCAATTGTGTATTGGAAAATGTTCATGTTCACGTGGTCGTTTGTGAAAGGGGGCGTGGTCAGTTGGGCTTTACGTAGATACGTTGCATTCAAACTTTTTTTTATTATTATTAAAATGGTGGAAAACAGTAGCTGTGTTGTTTCATTTGCCTCAAACGAAAATAGATAAAAAATTGAGCAATTTCTTCATAAGCAATTTGTATACACCTCCTTCCCCTCCCTCCCCCTATCACCCACTACCCCCCTACCCTCTCCTTCGACTCTTCTCCTCCTCAAGTCGATGATTGGGATGGTTTTCAGAGTTGGAAAATTTTAGAAAAAAAGAAACGGGAATTTTCGCCATTGGGAGCCATGTTATTTAGTCTCGTTATTTATATTCTTCTCTTTGATTGTTATTGAAACTGATTTTTTTGGCTCCAATTTAGTTAATCACCCGTCCGATGAGTAGTAAAAGTTAATTGAGGGGTTTTGTTGTTCTAAGATTTGCAATGGCGGAACAAGAGAGAATGAGCTTCTGCTAAAAATTTCCCACACTGTTCAATGTATTGCAATGGCGCTCTCGTCGTGATTTTCTCAAAGCAAAAGCTTCATTTATCTCAAGCAAAATCTTTACAATGACGTAACATAAACATTTCAATGCAAATCAACAACACACAAACTAATAACGTATAAAATATCGTCTTCCGGTTATTAACCTTTCATTAAAGTCACCACATTGGTTTTGTTATTACCATTTTCAACCTTTGTCTCTCGGGTCGCATGGTCAAATGCTAAATCTTAAGTCTAGACATTTTTTCATTCAATAACAATCAGCAAAATAAATCAAAAAAGTGTATTTAATATTTGAAAATAATAATTGAAAGGGTTGATTTTATGTGGGAGGAAGTTAACACATCTGCCCCCCTCCCCATCCCATAACCCTACGTCACCCCCCTTACACGTTTTAGCACTTTCACTCGATTAGCCATCTAATTTAGGCTGTTTTATTTTACACTTCAACCCACCACCCAACTAAAAATAACATATGCACAAATTTTAATATGTAAAAATTTATTCATTATTATTCGCCTCATTTCACAATTCCATGTGCCCATTTGTCATAAAAAAAATATATTAATAGGACCTTCAAAAAAAAATGGTCACCCCTGAAATAAAATTTTTTAAAAAATGGCCCATCGTCTGCTACATTTTTTTATGAGCTTGTTTTATTCATTTGTTGGTTAATTAGCTATGCTATGGTTGACAGTTTAAAAATGCAGCAAGGGGGTAGCACAGAGTAGCAGGGTGGGTGGCTCTTTGGGTCAGGCACAGGGTAGTTCAGGGTACAGGGTAACACACTCTCCCTCCCTCACTTACTATCGTTTTTATGCACTTTTTTATTCAATGTGGGTGGAATGGCTGTGTTAAAATTATCAATGACGTGGATAAAAAACTCAACTGAAAAAAATGTTATGTATCGGATGTGAGGGACAAATGTAGGACCACCTGCCCTTAACAACCATTAACTTAGTTGCTACGTACATTGCGTCACTGCTCACGTGATTGAAATGTTAAATGGATTATAAACTCTAAATCAACTCTTATGACATCTAAGCAGCTAAGCTTACATTCAATTATTCAAGATGTTCTAATTTCTATGTCAATTAAAATTCACGTGCTTCATTTCTATCGCATTCGAATTTTAGAATTGTTTTTTTTTATGCAGTACATTCCAATGACATGAGATGGTTACTATGGTAACTCAAATTTATCAATTTCAGTGTTCGAATTTTTTCAAATTTTGTAAATGGAATGTTTAAAATCGAATAATGGGTGGAATATTTCACGTGTTTAATTTAAGTTTACAACTATGTATAAATTTTTCAAGGTTGAATTGTGTGGCTGCAAAGTGGGTGTGAAGGCGTTTAGAACTGTTATTTTTAAATTAATTTTTCGATTTTAAAAATTCGAATGTAATTTTCAAATGAGCCTTTTGCATGCAATATTGCGTGATCATAATTTTGTAGTTACTTTATGTAAAAGTTTAAGATTTTGAACTAAGATTTTGTATACAGTGCCTTAATCTATTTCCATTGCACAATAATGAAAGGACCCCATCACGTGATCTACTCCAATGTATTTGTAAACCTATTTAGGCCTTCTCATTTCCCATTTCCCATCCACTTCAAAACTCAAATTCCCATCACAGCAAAAAGTCTCAAGTACTTTTTTGTACTCAACATGGACCTTTTCACCCATTGTGTTCTATTATTAAAGGACAAGATGAGCTTTTTATATTTTTATAAATGATAAAAGCATATTTTGTATATTAATAATAATAATAGTAATAAAAGCAGCCAATTATATCGTCTTTTGAGTCGTTTAAGTAGCTAAATTCATGAGAAACATGTGATGACTAATAAACAAAATAAAAGGTCCTTTTTTCTCCTCTCAAGGACCTTTAATGCTCAAGTGTCCTATCAATAGTGTTTGTACTTTTTTTCTTTTTAAAGATTTCCTTTTTTTTATTATTCAAATTTTTTGTATTAAAAAGAGAAGTGCACGACCAACATCTTTTACCAAAAGAAATTGGCCACTTAAGAAAAATTTCAAAATTGCCAATTGGCCTTCTTTCTTTCTTTTTTACGTTCTTTTTTTGAAATTTGAAAGCAGCCACTAGAATCTTTTATCTTCTTTTTAATCTTAATCTAATTGTCGGCATAAATTCAAATGATAATAAGTGTTTGTTAAACGACGCACCCTCTTCACGTGCGCTTACTATGGATTGAGTTGCGTTGTTTATGAAACAAGGCTGAAAATCTGCTTTAAATTTTAAATGGAGTTTTGGGTGTTTGGGTGTGGCCTGTGGGGGGTTAAACATTATTTGTTTGGGATTTACAAGTGTTTAATTTATTTTGACTTTATAAACAAGAAAAGCCACCTTACACTTATCCCACCCCCTACACATCCACCCACTTTCTTTATAGACTTACTGTAAGAAATGGACCACAGAAAGTGAATGGGATACAAAAAAAAATCATTAATCTAAATGACACTTTGACCTCCTCCTTTTACACCTCAAAGATGATGTTATTTGCTCAAAATGTCATTCAAACGACTCCCACTCCCCAACTTAACTAAAAAAGTCTTATTTTATTTATTTGTTTTTTTTTTTTTTGTTTTTAAATAAATAAATAACTAATGTAGTCACGCTCTGTTACCTGTTGCCTGGACCAACAGCATTTAATAACTTATCTTTGCTGCTAAGTTTACTTTGATTCGGTCAGACAACTTCTTTTTTTATTTATTTATTTTTATCTTTTTAAAATAAAAAAAGAGCTATTTTAGGTTAAAAATTGAAAAGAGTACAAGTTGAAAAGGACTTGGTCTAATTTAGAACTGAAAGCCTTTAAAATCTATATGGAACGCAGTTCTAAAGTGGATCAGGTCCTTTTTTTTAATTTAGCGTTTGACGTCATTTTAATTAAATAGTAAAAAACCTCTTAACACGAAACGCTTGAGACTGAAATTTTTTATAATAAAACATTTTTTATAGAAACATTCGAATATTTGACAAAAATTATTCTAATTTTTTTTTCACAAAAACATTTTCGAATTTATAAAAGAACATTGGAATATTTGAAATGTCATTTTAGTTTTAAAAAGTAAAACATTCGATTTTTTAAATCCTGTACAAACATTTGAATATTTGACAAAAGCAGTGACGTGTTAAGCAGTATTATTTTGTGTTAAGCGATTTTGCGTTAAAAATTTCACTGTATTTAAAATTTGCTAAAATTGCTCATTTTTATTTTTGAGAATTCAAATGTTCAATGGTTTAAAGGACATTGAATAAATTAGCCAAATCAGTGACTTCCGGTTATAATTTTTTAAAAACAAAGCAGAAGTATGAAATTTTAAGGATGGGAATTGTAAAATTGCAAAAGTACATGAAGTTTGTTAATCGATGATAATAAAAGGGATAAAATAATACGAAAACCACCTCATAATTTTGCAGTGATCTTGAGTGGAGGGGGGTGAGGTGAGGTAGGGGTGGGGGTGGTAGTGAGGTGGGGGTTGTTGTTTTATCTTTATATATTTAAAACAAAATTCCTGTTGTTTGTTTATTATAAAATCTTGACCACAAACAGAGGCTAAAAATATTTCAAGTTTTCAACCTTTTTTTTTATTTTATTTTTACTTGTTGTTTTTATTTTTTGTAATAATTCTCATGTATCATTCTCAGCATGAAGCAACTGACTCTCATGTTCACTTTTTATGTGGAGATAGAGAAATAAATAAAAATCATAAAATGTTTTTATCAGACGTAAACAATGGCCGCGACAACAACAATGTCGACAGCAAAACTTACAAGTAAAAAATTACTAAAAAATTAAAAAAAAAAGTTTTGAGTTGTCACTTGTCACGTTCTTAAATACAATCTTATTGAAAACGCATGGCTTTGACATTAATAAGGGATTAAGTGACACGTAAAAAGATGATTTGGTACTTAACTTCTTTTAGAATGGACTCAGTATGGGCATGCATTGCGTTGATGTGATAAAGGGGTTAAGTGACATGAGTTATGAAATGATTTTATTTAAAAATTATGATACAAGTGTAATAAGTTGTAAAGTTGAAGTGTAATTTTTATTGTAATGAAAGAGCAATATGTAATGTGAAATTATCTTTTTTTTTTTTTGTTTTTTTAGTTGTTGTTGTTGATATGACCTCATAAAAATTATGACTGCGGTATAGAAACTTAATATTTAAACAAACACTCATATACTGTACATTGTACAGACACTCAACATTGTACAAGTTTTCATATGAATTATTCATTCTTATTTTATTATTTTCTTTTTAAGAAGTTTTAACGATGCTTTTTTATTATTTAACATGTGCAACTGCTTTATTAACTCTATAAAAGTTCATATAAAACAAATTAACCAAAAAAAAAAAAAAATAAGGAACTTTTTCAGGATGTTCTAATTAGAATGAGGAATTAAATTCACGTGCTTACAATATTTTAGTATTTTCCTTCTCAATTCCATTTCGAATGTTCTAATTAGAACGAGGAATTAAATTCACGTGCTTAAATTGTTTCAGTATTTTCTTTCTCAGTTCTATTTTGAATGTTCTCATAATTAATACACGTGCTTAAATTACTATGGTTACTAGAATTTACTATTTTTTTTTTGTTTTGTTTTTAATGGGAAATGTTTGGAATGTTCGAATTTAAAAATTTGAAAAATGAGAATATGGTAATTGAGCAAATTGGGACGCCAAATGTACAGTAGCTGTTGTTAAGACCTTGAATTTGACGTTTAAAGTTGTTGTTGTCCTTCTGTTTTATCTTAATTTGCATAATTAACTAGGACATATTAATGCATGTACTTGTTTAGAAGCTCTAAAATAGCACAAATATTTTCTCAATTGAATCTTTATAATTTTTATTTTTTATGAGTTTGAATGTCGGGTTTGGTAAAATTATAAGGCAAAAGAAGCAATGATGTCCAGTGAAAAACCTCAAAACAATCTCTTTTATCTCTTTTGCTTCTTCCTTATATTTATTATTATTATAAAAAATGATGGACATTATTTAATGATGGATACATTGCTACTTTGCATCCCCAAAGGCCAAATTCATCCTTTCTTCTTCTTTCCATCCACTTTACCGACTCAAAATACTTTTTTTTTTTTTATTTTATTTTTCTAATAAAAAGAAAATGGTTGTTGAGAAAGAGAATGAGAGAACGAGGTGGTCATTTGGTCAACTTTATTACTGGAAAACACAAGTAGCCAACATTTTTATCTCTTTTTTTTCTTTCTCTATTGTAAATTTTGATTTTAGTTTCACATTTTTAATGATAAAATTGGCCGTTTGGAGGTTAAACATTGAAAATGTCAGCCATTTTGAAATTCATTGAGAATTACTTGACCAAAGAAAATGTGAAATTGTAATTGAGTGAACTAATTTAGTTGAATAATCAGACTTATTTGGCTAAGAGATGTGAAAGGGGTGATGGGTGACGTATATTATATATCTACTCGTGGGATGGGGGGGTGAGGTGAGGTGGGGTGCAGGGGGTGGTGGTGGGTGGGTTATATAAATGAGGGAAGCCGTTTATTATCCGTCACCTCAGGTGGCGAACCGTTGGAAGCCCTTACGTGAGCAGACAACCAAATCAACCAAAAAGTAAAAAAAACCACTAAAAAAATAAAAATAAAAAAAAGTTAGTGGGTTGCAGGAGGAGGTGGTTGAGTGGGTGGGTGGGCGGAAATCACGAATGTCAGAAGGTTCACATGGATGTGATGTAAATAAAACTTGTGGGATTAAAAATGTATGTAAAGTATTTCAAAATGCTAAAAAAAAAAGTAAAAAAAATAAAAAGCCGCTGCTGTTTTTTATTTAATTCAACAGCGTAACTCCAGGTGGCGCTTTAGTGGACAATAAATATGACTTATGGGCAGACTTAACTTAAAGAAGAAGAAAAAAAGTTAGAAATACCTGATTTTTATTATCATATTTCTATTTCTAACATTTTAAAATAGATCTGTCTAAAAGCCTAATATTTTATAGCTAAAATTCCTAAACTGAAATGGATTTCCAAAACAGAAAAAAAAATAACATAGCACACACACAGTTTGAATGTTTTCAGCCTCACACAAACACTCACACAGTATGAGGCTGAAAACATTCATTTGGAAAAAAGCCATTTGTGCAATTAAATCATTTCTGCTACAACTGTGAGAAATTCAAATTCCAATTTAGAACTTTATATTCGAAAACTTTGAAGTTTTTAGTTGAAGTTTTACATTCGAATGTTTTAATGAAATTTTATATTCGAATGTTTTAAATGAAGTTTTATGAAGTTAAATGTTTTCAAATTTTTAGATGAAGTTTTATATTCGAATGTTTTGAAGTTCCATGTAAAAATGTGTAGCAATTACAGCTCGTTGAAACCTTCTAAAATAGAAATTGGTATCGAGACTAATTTTTAAAGCACGTGAATTGTAAATGGACTTTATTGTTGTGTTGTGACGTCAGTGTAATGTTAATCAAATTCCCCCATTACTTTATTATCTCTTTTTTTCTTTCCTTGTTATATTTTATCTGTCTGTGTTACTTAAAGAAGTGGCTGTTTTTATTAAAGGAAGATTAGGCCGACAAATCTAAATAACTAACCCATGAAATGCAATGCAATGGAGTGCAGGGCAGAGCAGTGCAGGGTAGTGCAGTGCACCCCATGACATCTTCCTATCACCCCTTGGGCCCCCCCCCTGTACTCTCTCCCTCTCTATCTCTCTCTTCTCATACAGGCTTTCCATGTATTTAATAATTACTTTATATATCAGCAACAGCTTTAAACTTAACATATCTGATTTTTTTTCTGTGTTTTTGCAGGTTCATATCAAATCAAGCTTCATTATGAACGGAGTTTGCGTCAGGTGGCGCGGATGGGTTGATCTTGAACGGCTGGACGGGGTCGGATGTTTAGAGTATGACGAGGAAAGAGGCCAGGTAATCGAAAACACACATCTTTTTTTAATTCATTTTGGGACGCTGCACGCCAGCTGACACTCACTCGTTCTTTGCTTTACTTTGCTTTGCTTTAAACACTATTTATTAGTTCTCATATACACCACCAGCTTTTTTATCACATTTGAGTCAGACGAGACCATTCGTTTCCCCCTCCCTCTCTTATTCTATATTCAGCTAAAATGTCGCACGTGCTTAAATACTTTTTCTTGATTTCAATTTTAATTTTTGAATGTTTTAGTCATACTGTATATTCACGTGCATGGGTTACTGTGGCAACCGAACTTTTTTTTTGTTTTCTTGAATTTTTATTTAAAATTTTGAACATTTTTAAAGCTATTTCAATTTCCAAATATCAATTTCTAATGACCTTCAAATTTGAGTTCTTTTCTATAGTAAAAACTGTGATGCAGAGTTTTACCATTTTCTGGTGCTTGGGCCCCCCTTTTCCTCCTCCCACTTGGCCCTCCAAGGTTTAAGTTACCTTTTTATGATTTTCTTCACAGGCTACTTTTATCTTTCATGTTTATCAAAACCAAAACAAAAAAAAATTTTCCAACAACTGAAATTTTCCTTTTTATAAATTTTGTAATGCAAAAAAAAAAATTCCTTAAACGACGAAAAAATTTGTTTTCGTGAAAGGTCAAAGAGCAATGTGGAATGTTAAAAGATTTACATAGTTGTAATGTAATATTGTGGATTGAATTGTTAGCCTTTCAACCCCCCTCCCCCCCACCCCCCCCCCCCCCCCCCCCCCCCCACCCCCCCCCATCCCACCTCCTTGTAGCAATTGAGCCTCCTATGAGTTTTGTAGTTTTTAAAACAACCAACTGCTGTGAATTGTTGAGTTGTAACAATTGCTCACTTAACTCAGCACAAATTTTCCACTAGCGCCACTGTCTGCTGCTTTCGGCACCACTTTCAACATAAACAAAAATATGTCCTGGTCAAACAACAACCCCCACCCACCAACCATGCTCTCACCCCCTCCTCCTCCTCCTCTTACTGGATTGATTGCAATAGCTGAAACGATGGCCCCTATTAAGGGGGCCCCACTCTGCTGTAATTGCACTTTTATTAAATTTTTTTTGGTTTTTTTTCTCTATTTTAGATCGAAGACGCCATTTTGAGAGAGCAGTTGGAAATGTACAATCAGCGCATGCGTGACTTTGAGGAGAAACAGCGGCTTTATCGAGCGCAACAGGAGCGTCAAACGGAAACGGAAGTGGAGGTGAGATCGAGGTTTTGTCGTCTACCAAACACAGGTGTTAGCAACGCTCAGACTTCCTGTATGACAAATACAGTTCTTCCAAGTCACCATCTTCATTCCTCCGACCGACAATTGCTCGGAAGGAGTGTGGGGGGGCATGGACACGGTCACCATTCTCGTCCTCTTGACCAAACGGTCATCTCTGCTAATATGTGACAACGAATAGCACCACCCTTTGCTCATTAGATTGTCAGCAGTAGGCGGTGCGATGCCCCCCCTCCTCTCCCTCTTTCCCCTTTGCCTTTTGCCTTTGTCTATCTTTTCAACATAATTATTAATTAATATATAAAAATTGTCTATACAAATGTTTATTATAAAAAGAAATGAAAAAACAACATGATATTTATAATTAGGAGTTTTTGTAATTAGCTTAGCTTCATCTAATTAGCAGATCAGACATTGACATACAAACATGCAAAAGTCCATTTTGAAGTCTATTTTGACCACTTGGACACTGGTCAGTTCTCCCCTTTGCTTTTTGTGGGACCATTGAACACTTAGTTGAGATTTAGATCAAGAAATTTGAACAATGGTAACCAAAGGTTGGGGCCAATATGGCGCTCACTGACAAATCTTAAACTTTCAGTAAGTTGTTTCAAGTGACAAAGTTTGTTTTTTATTTTGTGTGGGGCCTTGGACAAGGGGCCATTTTTTAATACATTTTTTTAATTGAAAATGGCAGTGTTGCCAGGCGATTTACACAGTCGATGGTGACAATCCAAGTTTAAAAAATGAAGTTTTATTGTTGAAAGCATTTTACACTTGGGCTTTAAAAGAGCAGACGACAATTGTCACACGTGACTCTAACAGTGACGCTAAGCCTATAAGAAGAGAGCAACCCTTTCAAATTCCCAAATTAAAGTTTTTTTTAGCCCTTTCACTTTTATTTTAAAGGGGTGGTTGATGGGATGGGACGTTCAAGTGGGTACACGCGTGCACCTCTCAAATTAACGGATTAAAATTTCTTTTATGTTAAAAGAGTTTAAATGTAGAAATTTAAATACAAGTTTTTAAAAGTTTTTTCCCACCAAATGTAAGCTTGTTTTCCTTCAATAATAAAATGATAAAATTTAATAGTCCAATCAAAATACAAGAAAACAAAAATGTCCAGTTAAGTGACCACAAGAAAAAAATATTAAAATTAAGTCGGCAATATTTTTAGTTGAATTAAATTAGCATTGTTCAAATTAAAAAAAAAATCAAAAGAAAAAAACTAAAACTACTTTTTTTTAAGGAAAAACTGAAATTTTGTCTCATTACTAAAATGCTCATGAAATTCCTGACTGGTTCAGACAAATAACAAATTAGTCAAAATCTTTTTTATTATTAAGAAAAAGAAGAAGAAAAAAAAAAGTAGTTTTTGTTAAGATGGAGAATTATATGGCTTAAGATTTATATTATTATTATCAAATAGACATTTCTTTCTGTTTTAAGATTTTGAAGTGAGTGATTGCTATTACAAGTCCACTCTGTACTAGAATAGGCCGTGGGAAAAATAAACTTAAAAAGAGTTAAAAAAGTTAAAAATCCAAATATTCAAGGTATTTTTCTTTATTGGTTTTCTGTTTTACTCAAATTCCCTCAAAAAAAGTTAATTTGGCCAAAATTTTCGTCTACATTGTCGTCATTTAAATATACAAATAGGACAAATAGTTAAAATTACCAAATATTTTCTCAGAAGAAAAATTAAAGTTAAAAAATTGGTTTAATTTTTTGTTTTTTTTGTTGTTTTTTGCACAAAATGTTTGCTTTTTGTTTGTCATGTTTTTGATGCTGAAATTTTTATTTTTTTTTTTTTGTCTTTTTGTTTGTCGTTTTCGTTGCTTAAAAAAATTTAATTTGCATAGATTTTTATAGTTTTTTTTTTTTTCGTTAATTTGTCCATTTTTTTTTTTTTTTTGCACTTTGTTTTTATTTTGCTTGTCTTTATTTTTAATTTAAGTTTAAATGAAGTGATTTTTGTTTTGTTTTTGTTTCAGCTGTTTTTTGTTGTGTAATTTGATGTGAAATGAAAATCCAATGTTGATTATAAAAAACCATTTTTGTGTTATTTTGGTAAAATTGTCTTATTTGGAAATAGAAAACTGAATTTTTAATGTTTTCTTAAAAAATTCAATTTTAATCTTAAAGTAATATCTTACCAATGAAAGTCTTAATCTTAAATTGATGTTACCAATGAAAGTTAACAAAATCAGCATTGAATTTACACTGTTTCTTTAAAACCAAAAAAAAAAAAAATCTAATGTAAACTATTGGTGTGTAATACTACACTTGGAAATCATCTGTTGATTTGAAATATTTAAATTTGTTGAAATAGAAAAATTAATGTAAATATTTAAATAAATAAAAGAAAAGAAAAAAATGCATTAGCCAATTGCAGAGACGATTTCTAATTGAATGTATTGTATGATAATGATATTGATACGCATGTTAATGTTAATGTTTGTTTTAACTTTAATATAATTATTAGATTGTATTGAAGGAAAAATGACATAGGATAAATAAATTTTTTGTTATTTTAACTTTATGTTGTGTTCTGTTTTTTTTTTATTGTTTTAATCGAATGCTCGACTTTCCACGTGCGTTTAACGGTTGCTATGACATTTTTTTAAAAATTCTAACTTGAATTTTGGAATGTTTTTAGGCATTCTAATTTTTAGTTTTCTGTGTTTTTAATTGTTCTTTTTTAAATTTGGAAAGTCAGAATGATTTAAGTGTTTGAGGTTATTTGAATGGCAACTTTTTTGGGAACTCAAATTTTATGTGATTTTGCTCATTTAATTTTTTTTCCATGACTAATTACACAATTGGACATTTGAATTTAAAAAATGTCGTTCTTTTTTTGTTCATCGTGAGAAATGCTCTGAGAAGTGTCTGGATTCGATGTCTAAATTTGGCAAAGCTCACGCAAAATTAGGCAAATTTACCAAAGACACAGTCACATTCGAGAGTCACACTTTTACAACTTACATTTGAAATAGAAGAAAAAAAAAATCAGTTAAAAAATTATTTGTATTTTTTATTATTTACGAGCTGGAAATATAAAAGTACAAAAGAGATGAAATAAAAAATAATTTTTTTCAATTTCCAACCGATTGATTAGCAATAAAAAAATGTTGCAATAAATTTGTAACAATAAAAAAAAACATTTTAATCCCCTTGTAAAATTGCTGAATTATTAATACTGAACTGTAAGTTTTATTGTAAAAAAATTGAAACGGTATTTAACCGGTTTTTAAAATGGAGTTGTTGCTTTTAACAATGTGATTTACCCCTTCTGTGTCCAATTTCACACTCCTCTCTCCACCCCTTCTTAGTATCCTTTCCCTTTCGGTGCCTTGGCCTGTCCCGTCCCATTCTGTTCTGATCTGCCCTGCTCAGCTCAGCTCGGTCTACAATGTAAAAGAAGTTCATTTGCAACTTAAAAAACATTTGTAACATTTAGGGTGGTATAAAGTATCGTGTTGTAGCATCTACATAGTGCCTGTAGATGCTACAATTGCGAGATTGCTACAAAAAAGTAGTGTCACGTGACCAAAAAGTAGGAAAGCGTGAAAAGTTTCAAAAAAAGTGTAGCATTTGGGAAAGTAGATGCTAAAAAAAGGACGATTTTCTAGCACCATTTGTAGCTTGGTTGTACCTTCCTACAATACATGCTAGATGCTACAAACACAATGGCAGCCCCAAGTTGTTGTTGTTAGAGAGGTGGGAGATATAGAAAAATGTTTATTTTATGCATTAAAAATCTAGTAAATATTATGGTGATATATATTAATGATATTGAGTGATATAACTGTATCAGTTTTATATTTTCTACAATATATATCACTTTATTATTTTCTACAATATATATCACTTTATTATTTTCTACAATACAGTATATACAGTATAAACTTTCTATAATGTCTATTAATGTACAGTATATTTTTTTAAAATGTTTTAAACGTTTTTAAAATGTTTTTTTTTTCACCTTCGTTATACAGTACTGTACATGACAATTCACAGACGCCGAAAAATCTTTTGCAGAAAATATATCGATGACAATACAGTATCATATCACTATAAAAACATTGCGATATGTGGATTGCCTTATTTTACATTCAAATCAATCACAACAAATACATCGTTATCTAATCTAAACTCATCCAATTTAACCTAACCTAACATCTTTAATTATAAAAATATATTTGTTGTGATTAATTTGACATCGCGGACATTTTGTTGTCAATACTGCTGCACTACTATGTGCATTTAAAAACAGTAATAAAAGGGTGAAAGACATCACATGGAAAAAGTAATCCCTTTGCAACCTTTTTCCTATTCAGTTTGCAAAGAGGTAGCATTACTTTTTCCTAGTTGATGGGAGGAGTGAAAAGTGTTTCCTACATTACAGTGGGTGGATGTAGGAACACCCCACTTTGGTATTTTTTATACGATTTTGCTGTAGACACTACACTTTCGTAGCATGCTACATGTGTAGCATTTCCTATTTGCTACAATTGTAGCATTGCTACATAAAAATACTTTATACCACCCTTAGTTTTGGTATCAAATGCGATTACAAAAAAAGTAACTGACATGACATAGCATGGGTTTAACAGGTCGACATTGGTTTATGCACATTTAATTTTTGATCACACTACATTTTCATTTAAGTAGGAAAAGTTAAATTTAAAGATTGAATTTTGAAACATTTGGGGTTCCATTTATTTGATTTTTTTTTCAAATTTGAACGACTAAAAACATTCTAAATTTTAATTACCGGCCAATAAAAAGTCAAGGTCATTTTATTTTGGTATCTAATGAACATAAAATTAGACGATTAGAACATTCTAAATTTTTTATAAGTAAAAGGAGGCACGATAATTTGAAATTTCGTAAACTTCGATCGGACATGCATTTGTGAAGTTGATTCATCACTTTGTAATTATTGTCATTAACAACAACTTTATCTGTTCCATTCGACACCCCTCACCTTACCCTCCATCCCATCCCATATGTGGACACTCACTAAATGGTGACTATGCTAAACTCCCTGGTGTCATTTAACAGACTTTTCCGCCGCTCAAAATACAGAGGGGGGATTGTGGGTGGTGAGGTGAATAGAAGGGACAATATTGAAGATATCTAATATTTCCATATACAATCCATAAGGCCCTATAACAGTGTGTGTATATACAAGGGTCCTCGTTTAATAAAACGCTATCAGATAAGCAACAGACAGGACATTGTTATTCACGAGAGGTCATTACGGGTCAGAAAAGAAGCAATTGGCCACCATTTGCCCCTTACGTTTGTCTCTCTCTCCCTCTTTCCTGATCTCCCAATCCCTGTTTTATACATAATATGAAGCGATATATGGGCTTCTTATTACAAACAGTTTTACTATTATTATTATTGTTATTAAATAACATTGCTTTGTCCTATTTTTATTTTACTTTTTTAGTATTTTCGATTCTGCTTTTTTTTTATTAGCCTGAGGCATCACTTTCTTCTTTTTTTTATTATTTTTTAAAACTATAAATATAATGTATTGTGGTGTTGTTTGTACCCCTTTTGTCCTTGTGTAGGACCTTTACATTTGAGTCCTCTTTCAACTTGTTTTTTAATGCTTTTCATCAATGAAATGAACTTGAGAGTTTTGAACTGCTGATGGCAAATTTAGTTATCTGGGAAAAAGAAAGATGATAAATCCTTTTTTTTTCTTTTTTAGCAATTTGATGCTCCAGCATGCTCCTGCACTGTCTCATTTCCGGTTTAGTTTTTTATTTTTAAATTTTGAATAACGACGTCAGTGAAATTGATACTTACTTTTTGACCAAAACAAAGCAAGTTCACTCACTTTATGTTGGAGTTTTCATTATGTGCCTATTTCTGAATTTAGTACTGTAAATGGCAAATTTAGATCCTAAAAATACACATTTCTATTTGGTTTTGTAGCTTTAAAGTCTAAAAAAAATAATTATTTTAGACATTAATTGTTCTAAATTTAAATTTAAGGACCTGAAATTGAAAATGTGTAAAATGATTTTTTAATCCTGAAAACTAGTTTCGTGTAAATTGAGTGTTGAAAAAGGCAAATGACGTAATATGAGCATTTAACTTTTGCGCAGTGACTTGGTCATAGCCATCTGCACTGATAAAATCATTATTTTTTAGACCTATAATTTAGGAAGGGGCCAAGGGCCTCTACACACACTCACATGTATAATATTAGAAAGTGAATAATGAGGGGAAGTTGGGTGGGGGATGGGAGGAGGAATATTATGCCTCCTAAAATGGGTCCTTTATTTACATGGGAACACCCACGTCAACCATATGCACAGACCATGAGGTACCTTAACTGGCACGTGACCCAACACACGTGACTTGTTTTCAACGCTGCGTGCGATACATTTGGCAAAAATAAAAGAAAAATTTAAAAAAAGGGGTCTCCTATTGCTCATTAGAAACGTAGGACCCATCTAACCCCAACTACTCCTGTCTTTTTTACTATTATGCCTTGGGACCTAAATATATATACAAGGGGGCTTTGGGTGGGTGGGTGGATGGGTGGGAGGGGGGATGACGGTCCTTTTTACATCTTTATCGTTACGTGTATCTTATCCGCTTACAATTCAACACAATGGGATGCTTTTATATTCTACTTTGCCTTGTGTGTGTCTGTGTATTCAACTTATGAATTTTTTATTAAAATGTTTTTCTTTTTCATTTTAAATCCTTTAAAAAAAGTTGGAATTTAGGAACCGTTAGATTTTATACTCAAAATTATCAAAAGCCTTCATTTTTTATATAAAAATAAGCTTTTTCTATGAGCAAATCGCACGCGTTTTGGATTTAGAACAGTTTTTTAATTCTTTTTTTTTTTTTTTTTTTTTAAATTCTATAAAAAATATTTTGTGACTAAAATAGCATAGAACAAATTAAGTCTCATATTATCTTGCTTTTAACGTTCCATTTATGAAGTTTTAAATGTTGAAGTTGATATTTTAATTGGATAAAAACATTCAAAAATGTATAAAAACATTTGAAAATTCTAATTAAAATTAAAAACAAAAAAAAAAAAAAAAAAAAAATTCAAGGTCAGTTGCGATAGAAACGCACGTGAAGTTAAATGTATAAAAACATTCTAAAACTTAAATTGAGGTTTTTTTAGAACAAAATCAAGTTGTATTTAAGTGTAGTTAGAATATTCTGAATAATACTGTAGCTGTTTCAACATCATAAATTCGATTTTTTTTCTACTTTTAAACTTTAGAACAACCAAATTTCGGTATTTTAAAAAAAGGCCTGCAAGTGGCAATCTGTTTAAACGAGTCAAATATTTTGTTATTTAAATGCATGAAAATTGATACCTCAAATTTCTTTATACTTTTTAGTTGGCATAATATTATTAATTTGCATAAATATAGAAGATGGTAATCTGTGAGCATGCGCCATCTTACCTAAAGTGTACACACACATGTCTTCCTCTCTCCCCTTGAGACTTATTTTTTTAAGGTTCAGCCCTTTCTACAGCACCTTTTGGGGACCTTTTGTTGTGCCTATCTGAGCCAGCAATCTACCTTTTTTAGTTTAGGCCATTTTTAGCTTCTCTTGTGTTTGCAAACTCTTATGTAAATTTAGCTATGGAAAATAAAAGGGTAAAAAAGAAAGAAATAAAGGATAGTGTTTAAATATGGCGCTGATAATATCAATGTGTACTGTATGTGTTTGTACACTACAGTATAATATTTTGGCTGCTTTTTTAGATGCCTAATATAGATTGCTTTGTAGTTTAACCGTTTTTAGTTGTTTGTACTTTTGTATCTGCGCGTTCAACAGTCACAAAACGGTTAAATAAGCTTAAACAATTACCCCTCTCATCCTCCTCATCTTTCCAACTGTTCTTGTGCCCCCCCCCCCCACCCACTTACCCGACCCCACACCAACCCCCAAATAATATTTAGGCAAACTTAAAAAGTTCCTAAAAGAGATTTTTAGTCAAAATTTGGATCTTAAATGACAAAATTTGGTTGTTGATTTTGCTTAAAACTTTTATGCAGTTACAAATAAATGTGTGGGGTAAAAGGGATGAATCCCTCATTATCCTGTACAGTGCCTTGTGCCTTATAAGCCAATGCAAATATACAGTATAAGTGTAGTTTAAGGGGGGAAAGGGAGGGAATTTCCCTTATGTATGGCGGGTGGCATAACAATTTCTCACAAGTTAAATAAAGACGTCAACGTTTTCATCCCTAAACTTTTTTTTTTCTTTTTCCTTGTGAAATCTTTTTTAATGCAATTATTGTGCTTTTTATTAATGATTAGCCGTGTCATGTATCCCTGTTCACGTTCACGTCATCATCATCATCATCATCTCATGTACAAACACAAGTCTCTCACTTTTATTCAATAGAAGAAAAGAGAGAGAGAATAAAAAAGAGCAAATAAAAGTGTAATTGTTCACACAATTGGGTTTTCATCCCCCTAACCCCCTCTCACCCCCACACCCTCCCACCATCACCTTCCCTATTTCCTTTTTTTTTCTCATTCCTTCCTGTTCCTCCTCCACACTGAGCGTGCGCCGGTCTAATAATGTCTTGGAGGTTTTTTTTTTCTATTTTTTTTTATTTTGTGCATGACAACCGTTACGTTACGTAACCAAAACATAATTTAAGTTGTAAAAGTTGGTTGTTGGAACGAATTGGCGTGACTAAGGCGCTTACATGTGAAAAGATTTAGTACAACGTCATCATCACACTCACTTTCACACTGCTGATCTCATATGCTAATTTTTTAACACTTATTTTTTTGTAATCAATTTAGCATACACGTGTCTATTGACTTTCAATTTATCAAAATTAATGTTTCAATGCAACTTACAAGCTGTTAACTTTAATTTTAGCTCTTTTTACATGCAAATTACAACTATTTAGCTTTTACTGGACATTTTTAGATCAAAGTTACTTTTATTTAAGTTAAGGCAAGAATTTCAATATTTTAATAAGAGCATCTTAATATGAGTATAAGAATCTTTGCTGAGTTTAAGATTCCTTATATTTCAACACTTTGAAGGCAAATAGTAATTAGAATTTTAAGATGAAATCAGGGTCAGCGAAACAAGGGGATTCTGCAAGTTCACCGGAACTTTATGAGAAGCCCCGCGGTCTGTGACGCCACAAAAATTACATTTTTTTTACCATTTTTTTAGACAAAATTTTTTTTTTTGGCAATTAAATTTTTTTGACATTTGTTTTTGTTGAAAATTTTTTGAAAATTTTTTTTGAAAATTATTTGAACAATTTTATTTATTTTTTATAATTTTTTTTTTTTAGAATTTTTTTTATTTCTGAAAATAGTCACAAAATGATGCCTTATAGCCAAACTCCTCTAAATCCAATGGCCGCTTTTAAATTTGAGTGATTTCGTGTTTTCAAAGGCAAATTTAGTGAACTTACTTAAATGAAAATTAATGTGTGTGCGAATGAGTCAGTTAAATTGACATCTTTTCTCTTCCATTGAAAATCCATTAATCAGAATTACTTCCGGTTGAGTGAAAGGCTGAAAGCACCTGCAGTTTAAGTTTAATCTAATTAGTTCTACATTGGAATTAAATGAGACTGTACTAAAATAGCCAAGTCATTGTCAAAAGAGTTGACATTTGAAAAATCATCAACTCTTTTTTTGATTTATTTTGAAGAAGAGTTGCCATTGGCTGATTTATTGCTTTCATTTCAATGGTTTCTTTCCTTAAAAGCCTTTACGCTAATTTAGATATCGTTTCATCTGCTCTAAATTAGGTCCCCAAATATAACTTAGGATTTAAAATACTTTTTAGCATAAGAGATTTTGCTTTTCAGCTATTTTTGCTATAAATCTCATTCACTAAATAATTAAATAGGCTTTTTTATAATAAAAAAATAAAATTTTGATAATCTGAAATAACTAAAAAAAAATCTGAAAATAGTTTTGATATTTTAACTAAAAAATGTTAATAATCCAATTGATGTCTGGCAGGCATAATATTACATTATAATCGTCTGCTAAAATATAAAATTTAATAAAAAAATAATAAAAAAAGAAGAAGAAGCCGAAGGAATTACATTGCATTACATTACAAAGTACAAGGATTAACCTTTTTTTCATTGTCATCAAATCTATTTCAGTCCACCCCATTGGTAGCCCACCTCATCCCATCCCAACCCACTTCATCCCACCCTACCTTATCCCATCCCTTCAGCTAAGGAAAGGAAATAGCTGGAGGTGGTGGATATCTACAGCATATTCATCCTTAGAAATGTGGAATTTAAAAAAAAAAAAAAATAATAATAATAGAAAAATATCGTGCAAAAACCCTCTCTCAACAATTTTTTTATTATTATTTTTCTTTAAAAAAAAATTGTGCTCAATAGTTGAAAAAAGGCATAAACACAATGTGGATGATTGGCATTGGCAGTGGCAAAAGCAAAGGCAAATGCAACCCCAACAACAACTACGCTGAAAATCCCTCAAACATGAAAAATAATCTTCTGACCTTAATAACGTCCACTATTCATCTGGCGATTTAAATTTTTAATTTTTATTTTAATGTCCATCGACAGTAACTCCCTCTAGTTTCCTATCTTTCTACCCTTTTACATTCATTTGTGTGCCAGCTGTTTCTCACTTTTAATTAACACTGCTGATTACTAAGCTGTTCTTACTTTTATCTGTTTTTTAATTTGAAATTTCGAATATTATTTGAAAATATTCTAAAAATTAAATTGGAGTTAAACGATTAAGCACGTGCATTTATTTTTGTTGTCATAGTAAATAGTAATCGATATTTAATGTTCCGTTTTGTTTTGTTCCATTTAGTGTTTTCGAAGGAAGCGAAGTAAGAAGAAGATGAATTTGACGTCATCATCGAGCACATCAGCTGGACAGGACATTTTCATGTCCCACAATTAAACAGAGACATCAAAATCAATCAATTTTATCACCGATTATGTCGTCATCAAAAACCAGCAAATCAAATCGGGTACAAATTTTGTTTTTTACAATAAATTAACAATGAAAAAAAGAAACCGAATTTTCAAGATTAACCGGATGGAACATAACAGTTTAATAATTGTAATGTTAAGCTTCCTGTCAGTTAATTAATCAAATTTCGATCAATTAATAAATTTATTTAAATTATTGTGAGGGCTGTTTGATAAGTTGCTTAAAAATTTCAATAAAAGTTTTGTTGTTATTTGAGCAGTTATTGCTGTTTGACAGTGAAATTAGCTTTAAAGTAAATGAATTTATTGTACAGTTACTTATTGATCAGCCCTTGTCTAATAGATTTTAATTTAATTTTTTGTCTGTCTCGACTCTTTTTGTCTTGTTAGTCAAAAATGTATACACTTTTCTCTATAAATTTAATATTTTTCATCCAATGTGTAAATATCAGTCAATTTTAAATAATCATTTTATGTAATAAAAATCAAAGTGTTTGAAAAATGACATCATAAGTTAATAATCACCTTTTGATCTGCCAATGATAATTACTTTGTGTATTTTCCCTTCTGTGGAAATGGTTATCATAATTTGTAGTTAAACGGTTGAAAATTACACACCGTAGGCGCCTAATTAGTCGACAAAAGATGCTCAAAGCTCGTAATTCAATTTAATTGCAATTTTCAAAGGTCCAATTGCTTCTCCAAAAAACCAAAAACAAAACAAAGGAAAAACAACTACTGTACAATTATATTTGCCTTCAAAAGTATTAGCAACAATTAGCTGAAATAAATGTCTGTAGGGACCAAATAAAACCAAATCAAAGCCATTGGTTTTTGCAATGTCTTCTAATGGAAAAGGCCACACACATAACTAAATAATAGTTTAAAAAAAAGAGCTTTTAAGTTCACGTCATCAACTTTTGGTTTTAATTTGGTTGAATGGAAATTAATGAGCCATATGTTTACTTGTTTTTTTTAATAATATATTTAAAAGTTGTAGAGGAGCAATTAAACACAAAAGACGAAACTCAGCGGTGGATTTATCGTCTGCTACCACTGTAAAGCTACATACACTGTATATGACCATACAGATATATGTAAAGCTGCAGTCTATCTCACGAACTGGTCTTCATCTATCATATTTAATGGATTTCCATCACACTCCATCTTTCTTTTTTTTTTTTAAGCAAAAATTTAGCTCATCTTTTAATCACAACTTATTGTTTCCAGTAGTAATGACCTATCCCCTTACGAGGGTCTTTCATAAACTAAAACCCTTTAGTTAGACTTTTGATTAATTAAATTAAATTACCTCTAACGCTTTTTTTTATATTTGTTTTGGGTTTGTGAAAAAGCGCTGCCGTCAAAAGTGCATCGAACACGGCATTTATTCAGCTACGAAATCGTTAATTCTTTGAATATGGATTTATGGTTAATGGAAATGGTAACCGACGGTCCTTGAAATTTGATGCCGCCTCAGGCATCACAAAGACGGCGACGCAACCATTTTTTTTTTCATTCAATGTTTAGGTAAAATTTATAACTGGAAATGATAATTATATATTAATTACATGCTAATTATAATAATAATAGTAATGATAGTTTAGTTGATTTTAATTTGATTTATTTATGTGAAATAAACTTAAAAGAGAAAACAAATGAAGATTTGATGCCGTTGGAGTTGCTTGAAACACGGCATTGTTTTATTTTGCTTTTGCATTTAACTATATTTTATCTTCGGAAAAAAAAATAGCAGAACTTGCTTAACCGTATTTATTTAACTAATTATAATAATTATTCAGCAATTAACAGTTAGTCATTTGTTTATTACAGTAAGTTAATGTATGTCCACTTATCTATTAGGTTAAAGTGCGAGGCCGTTGAAAAATTGGCTGCCGTTCCAAGTGCTTCGAATGCGGCGAAAGACTCGTCTGTAATATCAATCGCTTTGCTTAAAAGCTTTAAAATTATGATTAGCAATTTTTTTTTTTTGAGTTTGACCAATAAACAAAGATGTTTGTATGTTTACATGAAAAATGTTGAAATGTTTTTGTTCCCAGAATGAAAAAAAAGCCATTCTCACAGCATTTATAAGCTTGTACATGGATTGTAAGCTTGTACAGTATATTGTATATGGCAAAATCAATGATAAAAAGTCGTGCTATTAACATTATTATTATTATAGCTGTTCTCACGCTCTTTTTGGCTTAAAAAATCAAGTCTAGCCCTAACTAATACCTATAATTATTACTCAAATTCACGATATAACCTTTTTATTTTCATTTTTTTTTTTTTAAAAAAAACAGCTACTTTTTACTGCATATTAATAAAAATAGATACTAATACTGTATACAGTAGTTATTAGTTAACTTACATGTTGACATTTTTAAAGTTAGAAATATTTTGGATATTAATTAATCAATTACATTGCACAACAATAATAATGCCTTTTACAGCAACATTCTGTGTGGCCTTGAGTGTTCTAAAACTTTATTTTTTTTTAAATTGCAATTTGTTAGAATTCTACCATATAATAGATGTCTACTATAAAATTCTAAAATTTAAATTTTTTTTTATAGATTTTCAGAATATTTTTAAATTTGAATTATGTTCTAAATTTCATTCTTTTTAATTATGTTCGAAATTTCATTCTTTTTAATTATGTTCGAAATTTTTTTTTTAATTATGCTCGAAATTTCGTTTTTTTATTTATGTTTGAAATTTCATTATTTATTTATGTTCTAAATTTTAGTTTATTTTTTGTTCTTTATGTTCGAAATTTCAATTCAACTTTTAGAATATTTATATAAAGACAAAATAATGGCAATAATTTGAGAATTTAGATAAATCGAACGCTAAAACCAAAGCCTTCTCATAATACTATACAAGTAAACTTATAAAATCCTAAAGAATAAATTGGCACAAACTCAAAATTTCAATTAAACATTTTGGAATACAAACAGCTGAGCAATTAATAAAAAGTTAAAAACACATAATGATATATTATGTAATAATACTATTATGCTGATGAGGTAAATTAAAGCCCTGGGAGGGGTGTAGGGTAGCTAAGAGTGGGAAGTTTAAATTTTCAAGAGCAATATAATCATTGTATTTGGAGTAACAGTGGGATGACAGGGTGGCCGGGTGGTGGTGGTGGATGTCGAAATTTATTAGTGGAGGTTTTACTAAATAATAACAGTCAGCAAAGTTGAATATGTTGTGTCTGGGCTGATAATTAATAATCCCTTGTGTTATAGTTAATAGGTGGTGGTGGTGGGTTGAATGGTTGGGAGACCAGTGGTGCTCTGGTGGGTTCAAATATTTTTTAAATTAATGAGCGATTTATTCAAAGTCAACTTAAATCCACTGCTTTCAGAATTACCACGAAAAAGACGGCGAAGAAAATAAAAAAAAAATTTAAGAGAAACACAGAGAGAGAGATAAATAAAAGCTAATTTGTTAATGCCAAAAAGTTGGCTGGGTAATAAATATTTTACACTCTTGTAATATATAACACAGAAGAGGAAAACGAAGAAGCAAAAAAAAATATCTCTTTCTATTTCTCTCCTGTGTTTAAAAATGCTGAAGGAGATTAACTTTTATATAATAAAAAAACAACAAAAGTTTTAACCGCCAACACGTTATTAAAATTGTGCAAATTGCGCTTAATGCTTAATTGCTAACCAATAACTTTGTCAACAACTTATTAAACGTTTTTGCTAAAACAATAAAAGCTACCGGTAGCTGGAATTGAATTTAGAACGTTCGAGCAGCCATTTTGCGCATGCGTAATTCATTACTGTGTTCACTTTTAAAAACATTCCTAATTTTTTAATTATAAATAAAACGATTACATTTTTTTTTAAATAGGAACATTCGAATATTGAAAATTTAAATTGTTTGAAAGTTTAAATTATTTTAAATTTTGGAATAAAAATACGCTCGTTAATTGATAATTATGATTTATAATTGGATTGCGTAATTTTAATTAATTAAAAATTACAGTGTATCTTGTAATCTGGCAACATGGGTCGATTGTCGTCGTCGTTTTGGACCTTGGTTGAAATGTGATCGACGTGAACGTTTTCTGTGCTTCGAATTTGCTGTAATTGCCGGATTTTTGCTTAAAATCAACGTGATCAACTATTAAATGTAAGTACAATTATGATTTTTTCTTATTTAGATGTAATTTGGGGAAAGTTTCATGGATTTGGTTGGATTATATCTTGATATTAAAACTTTACTGTGTCAGTGATACGCATTATGTCAAAGATTGAGATATTGAATAGCCTTGGATCGACGGTCAAAGACGATCATTAGTGAAAAATGGACGGTTAATTTTTAATAATTTTGTTGATAAAATAGCGCACTTAGTTTTAGGTTTTGTTTCCTTACTCGGTTGCGTCATTTATGATATTTATATGAAAGTCGTACCAAAATCAAATCTATTAATCACGTGCTTAATTTTTCACATTGAAAGTCGATTTGAGTTTTAGAACGTTTTAGAGGGTTGATCGTTCGCTGTGTTAGTGGGTGTTACAGTTGATTCTATTTGTTGTTAATTTAAATTTTATCGAACATTCGAATGTCAATTTTTAAATTTAAACGAAAGGATGGTTGGTGACTCTTACAGTAGAGTATATGATAACTTTGATTACAATTAGTGATGATTTTGACATTGGGGGAAAAGTCGCCATATGATGACGTAGTTAGGACTCGTTTTAATGGGACAAAATGAAAGTAGAAAAGTGTGTCAAAACACCTGGTGGTCCTTTTGAGTGCGTAAGAGTGTCACCCTCTCTGCTTACATAATCCATGTTAGGATTTGTAATGGAATTGTTAGAGCTTTTAAGTGTTTAAAAATCACGACTCCCATCTCACCCACTTCCCCCCAGCCATCCTACTGTACAACCCACCACCCCACCTCCTACTTAACAACAACCAAAACGCCAATTCGTCTCTTAAATCCCAAAATAAAAGATGGAAAAAAATGTAGGATTAATTTGATGAGTGTCAGGTGGGATGGAGATGGGGAGAGGGAATATACGATGTGATGTTTTAATCCAAACTCTGATATGGTGACAAAAGAATTTCCAACAGGGAGAAAAAATTAAAAAAAAAATCAAATAAAAAAAAACTATAAACAACTCAAACGCCATCTTATGTAAATAGTTGTTCAAAATAATAATAAAAAAAAACATAAGTCAGTCGTTAAAATGGAGAAAAATCAAGCAAATATTTAGATGAAAAATGTAAATACTTTTTAAAGGGGATGTCCCATTCGTCATTCTCATCGTTCTGTTCGTCCATTGGTTACTATGGTAACTTTAATGGATTTTAAAATCAGAATTTCTATGTTGTTTTTTTTCGTAAATTTGAATGTTCCGGTAATTTGAATTAGCTTGTGGTGATTGTTACTATGACAACGGAACGTTTTTCTTTTCTAAATTTAAAATTTGAAGTTTTAAAATCATTGCATTGATTTAACTGAAAAGTGTTTGATTTTGACTTCTGGAGACTCAAAGTCCAGTTAAGAAATTGAGTAAAACAGCTGTTTTATTTTCTTTAAAAAGTTTTATTTTATTAAAATTTGGTTACAATCATCTTTGTAGTGACAAGTTAGTGTGAATAAGAGATTGTTGTTGACAGCTGCAAAGGGATATTATTAACAATTAGCATTGGGTCATTTTAGAGAAACTTGAGAAGCTGATAAACATCGTTTTTTTCTGTAGCCCCCACCCTCCCATCATACTCCTCCTTCCCTTCTTAATAAATGATGGATGAGAAATCTTTTGGGTCCCACACACTCAGAGGACACACACAAGCACCGACTGTGTCAAGTACAGCAATTCTAATAGAAAACAGTAGTCAAAAGTGGAAATGTCAAAATTCACATTATGATGGAGTGCTTATTAGCATTCTCTAGGACCCTGAGGCCCCTGACCTTTACATTTTCAACGGGCCAATTACCATCATGTTTAAAATGCTGTGAATAATATGCTAATAATAATAACAATAAAAAATCCACTTCAATATTTTCAATATGCTTCTAATAATAATAATAATAAAAAGTCGAAAATTTCATAAAGAGGGAGGAGAGTTAGGGAGGGGGGACGACGACGAACTTCAGACCAAACCTTAAAAAAGTCGTTTCAAGAGGCCCCATGCTAGCTTTCATGCTGAGAGAAGAAGACGAGGACTTCATATCAAACGTCACTTAAATCAGGACCGAACAGGGCAGGCTGGTCAAGTATACTAAAAAGTAGCTAAATAGGGGCCCCAAACATTTTTGATGTTTTGACACATTTTTTTGCGAATTTTGCTGCTTTTTTTTTACTATAGATATTTCTTTATTGTAGACAGCTATTTTGTAGTTTTAGTTCCTAATTTAGGTTTTTTTAGTTTATTTGTTTAATAATTTAATTGGTTTATTTAAGGCAATTTATGACTTATTAGAGTTTTGTATATTGTGAGTGGGGGCCCAGTTTAAGTCTTTTTTTATTGGTTGGCCTCTGAGCCTTATCTTTAGTTATGCATTTTTTTTATAAATAAAAATATCAAAATTTCAACAAAAGAAAAGAAAAAAAATGTAATTTTGAAAGTCAACTGTGATTATATTTTGACGACAACGACATTGCTCTTGAGTGTAAGAAAAGGTCCCATTGAAAATTGGCTTTTTTGCTCCCCACCCCCTCTTTGTTGTGACCGTGAAAGAAAAAAAAAGTTTACCATGGCTTTTTGTCACACTTTTCAACATGTCTAAAATCCAAATCAATGTTTTTAGATTTCGACACGACACGTCCATCAAAAGTGATCCCCTCCCCCTTTCAACACTGTCACTACTTCCTCCCCCTGTGCGAGTCAGCTGACCTTTCAACTTCACGCTGAGACAAACTCACACTTTAACTTTTCAAACTTTCTTTTTTCGTAATTTCTTCGTCCAACTGAGATAATTATGCTTCACAGTTTAATGATTGACACACAAATTACATAACATAATGTTATGCCAATTTTAATTCTTTTATAGAGAAAAGTTTGAACTGTGGGGATTCTACATTTAATTTGAACAGAAAAAAAAATTGGTTTTAGCTATAAAATTTAAAAAAATCAAATGTTCTGTTAGTTTATTCTAAAAAAAATTTAACGTTTTGTTAGTTTACTGTATTCTAAAAAAATCGATTGTTTTTTTAGTTTTAATTTAAAAGCTCAAACGTTATGTTAATTTATTCTAAAAATTCGAACATTGTGTTAGTTCATTTTAAAAAAATTGTAGTTTTTTTTAATTTTAAAAAAAATCGAACGTTTTGTTAATTTATTCTAAGAAATGGGACGTTTTGTTAGTTTACTTTAAAAAATCGAGCGTTTTTTCTTTTAAGTTTTAATTTAAAAATTCGAACATTTTCATGATAAAAATAGCATTTTTGCTAAAAATAGCATCTGACGTAAGAAGGACCTTTATCAAATTTTATTTTTAGGTTTTTGTACTAAAAACATAAATTTTTTGGTGTATTTTGTTGGTTGAGTCACATTAGCATATCGTTGCAAGTTAATTTTTGATTTCTGATGGCTTTATTGAGTGAATTTGTTAGTTTGAAACACTTCCTGTAGCACTTCCTGAGCTGCAATAGGTGCAGTAGGTGATCCTACCGGTACAGTAGCTGTTGTATTGGCATGTTAAGGTTAAGGCAAACTATACTGTAGCTGTGAGTCCATTGTGTAATTGACAAAGAAAGTCATCATGAAGCAATGCTACGCTGGTTAACATTCTCCAAATATTAAAAATATTTTCACTGAAAAATAAAACTATTTTTAGAAGAAAAAGAAAAAAAAAAGTATTAAAAGAGTGAAATATTTTGCACCTGTGGTTCTCCATAACAAAATGGCAGAAGGCGCTCTCGTGCTGTGGTAAATTTTACACAAAAAAAAAACAACTTATTTTTTTGAAGAATTTGTACATGCGTTGCAAATCAGAAAGGAATTTTGACTTTCTTTTATAAAAAAAGAAAATATTAAAGAAATAAACACACTTTTGAAGATACAAATAGAAATGTAGTGAAGTTTGTATGAAAATGTCGTCTATTTTGAAGCTACGATATCACAATTGAACACCTGTGTGTTGTGTGTGTTTGATATCGCAATTTTATTAAGAAATTGAATATCATGATTCAGCAAACACTCAAATGCATGAAATAGCCTATTACATACACTGTACTTATTCAATTTAGCTTAACATTTTAACAATAACTGTACATTTTTTTCAAAATCAATTGTACTTTAGGACTGTAAGTTATTGCTAAGAGGGTAGATAAAAGTACATGTATAACTACAGTTTAACTAAAAGTTCAATACAGTATTGCTTTTTAAGGCAATTTTCACTTCTTATATTTTGTTTTTAAGACCATTTTAGTTAAATGTCGTGGATGGGTCTTACAAGGAGTCCTCCAGGGGGGGAGGGGGTTAGAGAGGGACATCTTATGAAATCAAAATACTAAGGCTTAGTTTACAGTGTTTTAATACTTAAAATTGTACAAATTTAAAATTGGAATACAGTAAAACTTTTTAGCGACTTTTATCTCGTTTTACCGAAACTAGTTTCTTGTTTTACCGACACCAGTTTTTCGTTTGACCGACACATTAATATCTCAATTTTTACTGTATCTAATTTCGGGTATTAGACTTGCTTTTTTGTTGAATAACTGAAGATGTTTTTTATTTTAAGAAAGCTAATGAATCTTCGTTAACTGTTTTTTATTTTTCTTCAATTTTTACCATTAAATTTAGACGATTTTTCTGAATTTTATTTGATTTTCCGTCTTTTCAATTCAAAGGTTGGATAAAACAACTTAATGTAAGTTGTAAAGCACAGATATTTCATAACAAAACGATATTAATGTATGGAAAAGTCGCTTAATCCATAATCCAGTATGTTAATGTTGGGGTTGCATAATGTTAAGCTTTATATTTGATAGAATTGAACAAAAAGGAAATAAAAAAGAGACTATTTTAGTGTTACAATATCTAGTGTTACAAGCGTGTGACAGGTTGTCTAACTTATAATTTAATTACAATTTAGATATATTTTTCCCTTTCTTTTTCAATGATAAATTTAATGCAAATCATCATCAGCATCATCTTTCATTGGGTCATTGTAAAATATCAATATGTTGGATAAACATATCGACATATCAACTTTTAAGTAATTCCAGCTTTCAATAAAGCAGGTGTCGTTGAATTAACACAAGAGAATAGAGGAGTGGGAGTGGGGTGAGGGTATATTTTTACAATAAAAGGGTAGAGGGAGGCTTGAACACCAAAAAGGTGGATATGGAGGGTGGGTGGGTTAGATGAGGAGTCAAATACACTTTAAATCGATTTTTTTTATAAAAATATATCTAAAAGCTGGTTGGGGGCCCTTTTCTCATTTCCTGTGTCATAATAAAGTCAGAAATGATTAAAGTGTGGGTGTTGATGTGTTAAGTTGTGTCACAGGTGCTACAGCTATTGCTATTGTTTGGGGGCCCCATCCACCTAACAACCCACTTGCCCTTCCTTATACAGTACATTGTAACCTATAAATAATGCCATTCACTTTATTTCTGAATTATTTATGCACTTATAACGCCACTTGCTACCAGCTAATTTATTACAACAGGAAATTAAAAAAACTTCACAATTGATTAATAACATGTATTTAATAGCACGCAGCATTTTATGTTCTTTTAAGGATTAATTATTTTTTAAATATATACTAAATATTTGATTTAAAATTTCGTGTTCTAAACATTTCTATTCTATTTATTTTTAAAATTGTCATTTGGAATAGTTTAAAAACGTTCTAAAGATAAAATTGGAATTAAGCATTAGGTTAAGTTATGTGCTTATTATAAAATTCGAATAATTAAAAGTACAAGCGTGTTCTAAGTTTCGTGGCCATGGTAAAAAAAATAGAATGACATTACCGGTATTTAAAAACCACGTTCTTTTTATTTAGAACTCTATAAAGTGCTGGTAGATTAGAAAGACGTCATGTTTAGCAACAAATCTTTCCTAAAAAGCGTTAAACTTAAAACTTTTAAAATGTTTTAAGCTTTATGATTGCATCTCAACAGCAATAATAATAATAATTCCTGTGAGAAAAATGTAAATTTTTGAATTTGAAGAGGCAATTTTCCAGTAGAGTTTCAATGACCTCACTTTGCATAACTTAAATAAATAAGCCTTCGTGTAATTACAGTGCACATACATGTACATGTATTGACTTCTACATTGTACATATAATAAAGCTGCAGAGATGAAAAGTCAGATGATTAGCCATTGGCTAAACCTTGCTCACAGAAAAGAGTGTGAAGTGATAATTTTCAAATTAAGCTGTCAACAACTATATACAGTAGGTCCCCCACCCCATCTCACTATACCCCATCCTACCCTTACAATGTGACCTTTTATTTACGTGTAATTGTATTGGTCCTTCTATCATCATCATCAGAGCGATTGTCATCTTTTTCCCATTCAGTATATCTATTACTTTTTTCTGACTTTTTAATTAGATTATTCACTGCACCTGATGTCCCTTCGTTTATTCCAACAATGTTCAACTGCTGGTACGCGTGCATTTTTTAGGCACGCCATTTGCAATGATTGATATGAGCAAACATAACATTTGAAATTTTTAATAATTTGATTAAAGACAAATCGCCTAATCAAAAAGAAAGATTTTAAATGAATTTTAAATGTGGCCCGCTGTTTGTGAAAGGTTGATGAATGGTTGTTAAAATGAAATAAAAAGTTAAAAAGTAGCTCAGCAGTTATTATGACTTCAGCAATGGCCTTTTGTAAGATATAAAAGTGCAATAGGACGTAGTGAGGGGGCGCAAGTGTATTGGATTGGGTGATTGGCTTTTCCCTCCTTTTTCATGTTTAAATGAAAATATTAAACAAGCAACCGTTGGCTGCTGCACGTGTAAATGAAAGCGCCCCCCTACGGTCACACGTTGCAAGAAAAAGACCTTTGTTATTGTACTGTACAATCCATCTTATACATTTTTATTATTTGAAATTTTTTTTTCTTCTTTTGAGTTTGCTAATGGACAAAACGTGTGATAAGTCAAACAGGGTGATTTTTCAATGATGATGATTTTTTTTATTATAGTTTTATATTTGGTTAAATGGGGAAGTGGAAAATATGTAAGCGCTCCTGGTGGTTGAATTTATCATCAAAGTCAACACATTAATATTCGTTAACACCTTTTTCAAAACTTAATTAACGACTTTTTTATTTACTATTTTAAAAAGTATTTTAGATCATTTTTTCAGTTTGGCTTATATTAAATATTTTAGCAAGCTAATTTAGCCATTGTGGAGTTTTAGGCAGCTAAATTAGTTTTAGTTTAAAGTTTCATTGCATTTTGTTTTAAAAATTCGGTTGCCATCACGTGCATTTAACTCATTGTTAGCAGACGATCATTCTACATTCTAAAATTTCGATTAGAACGATTTAAAATTTTAAAAATTGTAATGACGTGGATTGGTGTTTGTTGTTGTTGTATGGATTAAATGAGCAAAGGGAAATGCAGGTAAACATTTGAGCCATAAAATGTGTAGTGGATTCTCTTTTTGTATTGTTTTTATATTAATAATGTGAGTTTATGTTATATTTATTTTCACAATTCGTCACGCAATTATTTTCATGGCGATGATTCATGAAAGCAAATGAGAGAGATAAACAGTAAGAGTAAAAGCGGCTTTTCTCTTTGTAATGCAAATCACATTACAAAAAAATTAAAACAAATTATTCCAATTAAAAATAAAAGTGTTTGTTTATTACATTGGTCAACGAGCCACTTTTATACTGAGATTTTTTTAAGGAAACTAAATTAGATTCAAAAGCGTCCAAAATTGACTTCAATGGACTCAAATGTAGCTTTTTCAGGGCAAAATTTAGATTTTATTATAGGAAATGTAGGTTTAAGAAACTAAATTTTGATTAAACTGAACTTCGGACTATACTGAATGTATATTGTAGTGTAGTGTAGGTATGTGCACTGTTTGTGACTAAAAAGAAGGAAATAATATTTGGACTGTGACATTCACACTGAATAAAAATGAGGCTAGTTTGGTCATTTCTCTCTCTCTCTCTCCCTTCCCCCCCCCCCCCCCCGTTCCTCAACTCCCCCCGTCCCACTCCCCTATTTTTACGTATCATGAAACATTCACAAGTATAAAAGAAGTCTTAAATAATACAATATATTTATTCATAATCACCCTCCGATGAGTCCATATAGGAGTCCTTTTGTGTGTCCCAACTCTTTTCACCTCCCACCTACCTCCCATCCCATCCACCCTGCTCCCCACCATTCCACTGTGATAATGGAGATGTTATCACCCAACAGTTGACGGGACAACAATGTAACGATAGCTAATTCACTGCAGTTACACTTATTCACAACTCAAATAAAAAATAGGAAAAATTGAGACACATTAACTTTGACTCTTATAGTTTGTCTAAAAATTGTTAACTCAATATTTGCATCTGTTTTTAATTGGTGTATTGCCTATTACGTCATCAAACGTTTTTAGTTAATTTATTAAGTCAAAATCGATCACTAGTGAGTGAGTTTAAATTATGTCGGCTGTTAACATAGCTTGACCATAGGAACAACCGACAAGACTTATGAGTCAATTAAAAATGAATTACACTTAGCAACCAAAGCACATGATTGTTCGTTGCTATAGACAAGACGCCGTCTTAGAATAATAAAAAAAGAGTTTAAATATTTAAATTTTCAATTAGAACTTTAGATTTTAATTAGTTTGAAATGGATCGGCAATGGTTGGGTCGCGGGTCGTGTGACTTTGCTGCATTTGGTTGCAAATTAAACGCTATAAAAAGTACAAACAAAGCAAAATGCCCTGTTTTAGTAGAAGGGGATTTTTTTTTCTGGCTAAAAAGTTGAATTAAAGGTGTTATAAAGGGATGAGAAATAAATTGGGCAGAGGACACGTAAATACACACTCACGCAAAAGGAAAATAAATTTTATTTTGTGCATAACAATCATAATGGATCCACCTTCTCAATTTGCAAAAGGAAATCATAAATATGTCTGTTACGTAATCAAAAGCAACTCTTGAGCCACTCAACCCCCCCTTCATCCCATCCCATCTCTACCTAACACCCTTCACCCTACACCTGCGCCCCCACACAACACACAAAAAACCCTCTAATGATGATGATTTAACACGCATTCTAACGGAAATGGGGGCAAAATATACATATGAGCCTTCACCCTCTCTTAATAGCCACCCAACCACCCCCAACAGCAGATTGATGATCCTCAACTATTAATTATTTTTTTATCAAAAATGGTTTACAAATAATGAAAAAAAAAGATTGATCATTTTATTTTTATTTATTAATTTATTTGTGTGGTCAATTTGTTTTTGAGCTTTGACCACAAAAAAATCGCTGGTTGAAATGTTTATTTGTGGTCAATGCAGTTGCACGCCATTTTGAATATTATGTGCTAATCTTATGTAGATTCATTGATGACATCAGATGTACTGTACAGCCATTTTATAGTGGATTTTTAACCGGAAGTTTAATGGGAATAATGATTTCTGACTTTTTATAAAAGCAAATTTAGTACTTTCATTAGAAACATCTTAATTCGTAAACAAATGATTGTCTTAATTGCACTGATTGATTTAATTGAACCCATCAATTTAATTAGCTGTATTTGTCCAATTAGTTAATGAGCATTGACGTCATTTTTTGATTTCTGATGAACTTAAGTTAGCTGTGTCAATTTAGCTGCTGGGATTTGGATTTTAGTGTGTTTCTATTTTTATATGATTGCAAATGATGAGAGATGGAGAGACCGGAAGTTAATGAGGAAGATGAAGTAAATGCCTCATGTACGGTAGTTTTAGTGTTTGCTATTAGGATTTAGGCTTTCTTGAATGATTATTATGCTAATCTAGTCCATTATTAAGTCGTATAACACATAAATATAGACTTATTTTGTTGCTATTTATATTTGGCTGTACAAATAGGAATGATGATGAGCTAACATACAAATAGCTTTGCTGTATTTGCTTTGCAATAAAAGTCTATTAATAAGTTAAGTCCAGAAGAGATTGACCACGATCATTGACACTGACACTGATTGCAATGCAGCCATTATGACCATATAAGCCATTAAAACCGGTTCTGGTACTGGATTATTTTTTGCCATAGAAACAAATCCAAAATTTAGTGAGAAATTGTACTAAATTTGAGCTTTTTATAAACTACTCTTGTCTTAGTTTGAGCTTTTTTTACCGACTAAATGTTGATTTTAGTGTTTAATTTAGTTTTTAGAGTCTAAATTTGGCCTAAAAGTAAAAAATGGATGTTATTTTGTAAATTGCCCATTGACTTGTAGGAAGAAAAATGCAAATGAATAAATTGTATTGGACGCCATTAAGCGTTAAGGTATAAAATAGTCACGTGCCATGACAGAAGGCTGTTAACTTCCGGGGATGGAATAAAAATACGAAATTTTAAATAAGAGTCACGTGTCTATTTGTGCTGTGGAATATTTAATGACTTTCAAAACGATCAAAATCTCTATTCACACTTGTTTGCAATTTTTGGATTAAAATATCAGCCTAAATTAGACATTTATAAGTCTCTTTTCATATTTCTACAACGCTCCATCTTCCCTTCCATGTACCAATTTAGCTCCTCCCTCTTGCCCCTCCCCCTCACTGACTGTGGGGTGGCCACTTTTATACATTAATTTAGCACTTTTGTCTATTTTAGTACGTTTGAGTTCAAATATTGCCAATTTTATGATTTGTAAATTGAGTTTAAGCCAAGTTATTTGTCTTATCAGCTATTTAGGTTCCTTAAAGACAATTTTCTTAGACGTTTTGGTTATTTGAAGATACTTTTTGTCAATTGTAATGATTCCTGCGGGGGGCCCGGAAGCCCCCAACCTGTTTTCCATTGTAATTAGACTTTTTTTGTTGTTAAATGCTAGAAAAGCAATTAAGGCAATGTCGCCATTAATTGTAAAAAGAAATAATAATTGAGTGTGAAAAGTGTTTGGTGTCTTGCTGGCTTTTTACTTTTAAGCATTTTAGACTGTGTTTTTGCGTGACACTTCATCCCCCTCCCATCCTATCCTATCCCATCCCATCCTATCTCATCCCCTCCATTTGATTAACCAATATGGCGTCGGTCACGCCAACCGTCGGCTCTCTCAAGGTGGTCTCTTTGGTTTCTTCAACTTTTAATTTCTACTTTAAAATCCAGACAGACAAAAGGCTTTCAAGTTCAAAATAAATTAGATGAGAAATATTTGATATGAAAACAACAAGTCTTAATGACTGATCGACTATTAACATTATCCAATCAAAACATCAAATGTGTAACACTCAATTGAAAGTTAAACAATTAGGAATCTAAAAACAAAAAAGAAAAAAAATTTGGTCAAAAATCCTATTTTTAATTCAATAAAAAAGATGAGGTGAATAATTTAGTATTTTATTGTAATATGGAAATCAATGGGAGACTGAATGATGGATGACATAATGTGGGTGGGTGTTGGGGGTGTGGAGGGTGGGAGAAGCTTTTGTTTTCTTACAAGATGGATGGGTGTGTACTGTGCACTGTGTAGTATGGTTGCCATGGTTACTCACATATACAATCGCATGCTTTTGTGTTTACTCAATGCGCACGCGCGCGTGTGTGTGTGTCACATAAACTGTTATGCAATTTCCATTGTTTTTATGTGTCAAAAATAGTCAATCACTTTATTTGCTTTGCTTTATAGGCAACTTTTATTATTAAAAGTCAAAATACTTTGCTTTTATCATTAAAATTTTTTTATCTTTGCTGATTTTGGGAAATTTTTATGTGAGAAATTTCACCAAAAAGTCAACAACTCAAATTATAATAAAAATTAAGTCTATTTTTTTCCTCTAAAACTTAGATAAAGTGACTTTTTGCCAATTAAGCCTATTTTAGATATATTAGACTTTCTTTTAAACTTGTTTAGTATATTATAGCATATTTAGATGTTAAAATGAGCTAAAATAGCCATAGCTTTGAGGTATTTGAGAAATTTATTGAAGTGGAAATATTTAATGAATGTTGCACAATATGTTTGCATTCACACGAGACTTTTTTACGCTTAAAATTTAGCTTTAAGCATCTAAAATAGGAAACACATAATATAATTGGATAAATTCACAAGTACATGTACTGTACTGTAGGTTTCTTTGCCTATTTTTAATCTTCCCTAAAGCTATTTTCTATCTCAATGACTCTTTCCCTTGTACAGTACAAGATGAACCCTTAAGCTCCCACCACCCCCTACCCCTACTCGTCCCACCCTCACATATCCACTCAACTGGACTTTTGGGTTTTAAAAAAGTGAACATCATTAAATGTATTTAGTCATCCATTTTGCATTAAATTTAGCCCTTTATGCTTAATTAGGTTAAAAGATACAATACATACAAGACTCCTCCATTGTTTGGTTACATATTGCAATAATTATAAAAAGATTTTAGATTTAGTTTGATGATTATTATGGCTATTTAGAATTAAAATTAGACTTTTTTTCTAAAATAGCACTTTGTATATCCAAATTACAGTAAGGCTTTTGTTTTATTTGTTTGCTATTTTAATAGACTATAATATGCTAATTTAATAATTATACAATTGTTTGAGATGTCTAAATAAAGGTGATTTATAAATATCTAAATTAGCTAATTTACGATTAAAATCTTAAGATAAAGATGATCTATTTTGCACTTTGAGTTCATATTTTAGTAAAAAAGTGACTTTTTTTAAATTTTAGTCTATTGATTGAAGTAGGAGGGATAGAAGAGGGTGGGATGGGAAGTTGGTTGTGTATGAGAGTGTAACACATGGGATAATATAGTACATTAGTTAAGTTATAGCAAATACATTACGTTATAATGAAAAAGACACCATTTCTATGCTAATCCTAGCTGGAAGCCACTTCACAGCTCAATTTATATTTAACAAAAGTGACCAAATACTTTTTAGCTAAAAAAAAAATAAAATAAAAATAGGCAATTTAACTTTGATTGATAATCAAATGTTTATTAGGAACTAAATTTATCATTTTAATCATAAAATTAATTGTTGTTTTTAGATAGTAATTCAGTTAATAGGTTTATTATTTGCTATATTAGCAACTTTAGAATGCTAAAATATGTTAGGCAACTAATATACTGTACCGATAATCGTTTATTTTGTGATTCATAAGTAGTGTCGCCGAAATGCCTAGAAATATATGCAAAAATACGACATTACTTGTGAATCAAAATTGAAAGCCAAAAGTAAACAAAATTTGTTTGAAAACGCAAATTGCAATTGCAATGCCACAATCCTTGTTAATTTGAGAGACCAATAAGATTATTGGGTTTTAGAAACCAGAAAACCAATGTAATCCATTGGATTTAGCCATTGAAATTGAATTGAACTGGCCATTGACCATTTTAGACCATCATTGGTCTTTTATAAAAATCGTTTTCAATGATTATGGCTAAACACACCATATTTCACTTTTTGTAAAGTGAATAAAGTGAAAAGGCTGAAATCACAGCATGAGATTCAAATACAAAAACACAAATAAATAAAAGGTAAAAGGTCATTGAAATTACTTTACGTAGGGAATGATGATAGGGGTACTTTACACTGTACAGTATATACATAGACTGTGACTGTCCACTGTCCAAATACTAAACAACTTACTTAACAACTGATTCTCAACCTTTTCGTTGCTTACTTGTGTGTGTGTGATGACGGTGTAGCAGACGACGACAACCACAATGTACATGTGTATATACTTCAAAAGTCATTTCTACAAAAATATTTTCAATTGTAAAATGTAGAAAAATGGCCCTTCCCTTCTTCCACCCCACCCCACCCATCCAACCCATTTAAAAATCTATTAATGAAACTTCAGGGGGTCGAGGGGGAGGGGGTGGACCAACTGTCAACTTGAACTATTTTAGTTTGTTTAGGAAGCACATTTTGACCTAAGTGGCATCTGGTCTATTGTTGTTGTTTATTTTTGAGTTTATGAGACTTCATTTAATAAGAATTTTGCCAATTTTAGTTGACTATTTTATCATGGAATTTTTGTCCAGTCACAAAATAAGCAAAAAGTTTTGAAAAAGCCATTTAGACACTTAAAAAGTGTATTTTTTTAAATTATTCTTTTTTAAATTTGAGGTTTTCTTTAATTGGTGTTCTTTTAATCCATTCGAATTATAATTCAAACTTTTTTATTGTTTAAAAGTGAATTTAGAAGTTCGATTGTGTTTATTTCTATATTGGAATGTTTTCATATCAAACTTCAAAAGTTTTTATTTCAAAATTCGAATGTTTTTATGTCAAAATTTATTTTATAGTGACTTGAAGTGCAAATCTAACTTAGTATCATTGATTGCTTAAATGATAAATGCAAATGTGAATGTTGGTTGAATGTGAAGGGACAAAGGTTGTGAACCCATTGCAGCCAATGTATTGACATTTTATCATTAATAATAAATATCATTTCCTTTGTATTTGGAAGGTAAATTGTGAATGTGTGTCTATATATGTTAAGAAATTGAGGGGCTGGAGGAAGGCAGAAGGAGGGGTAGTTCAACCCTCCTATTTATATTGTATTTCAACTCTCAATATAATGTTAGAATACAGAAAGTGAACATTTTTTTTTGCTTCAATTTCCCCTTTATTATTAATTTATTGTCTGTGTGTGTACATAACTATTGATTTATAAGATAGTTTAAGTTACAAACACTTTAACATTCCTTTCACACCTTTTTTTTTCTTCTATCAAATACAGGGAAAAAAATGTCTCTTTAAAGTTTTTGCCCCTTTTCACTTTTTTATAGCTCCATTTAACAAGCAAAATGACAACTCAATTTTTGATATATAAACTTCACTCTCTGCTCTTTTGTGCTTTTCTTTTCTCCCATTTAACACAATGGTCAACAGTTCAGCACTTTAAGTTTAGTTAAGAATTCTGACACTTTTGCTTGACAAATAGTTTTTATTTAGATTATTAACTGCTACGCATAGAATGAGGGTTTTTTTATATTAAAATCTATTAATTTAAAAAATAGAATAGAATGCACGACAGTCGTTTATTTCCCAAATTTTTAACGTTCTACACGTCAAACTTGTATTTGAATGTACAGTATGAAAACATTCTAAAATTTGAATTAAAAAGATAAGTTAACAGGGTATTCTAAACTTCGAATTTGTATTTCAAGAAAATTTTAGTTGTTATAGTAACCAACTCACGTGAACACGCTACAATTTATTGTGAAAACATTCTAAAATTGAAATTCAGATTTTGAAATAAATGGAAAGACACTAGCTTCGTTATTGGTAAATCAAACAGAACATCCGTTTTATTAACTTTTTAGGAATTCCACACTTAAATAAGATTTAGTTTATTATTGTAAACGTCTAAAATGCTAAATAGAAAATGTCCTATTAATCTAGTACACTTTGACCTGCCAATTTTCCACTGTTCACTTGTTTAGCCAAAATACAGTGGACTTTTTTTGATATATAAATCACCAAATACATTATTATACAGTGTATACTGTGTGTAAACATAACAGCCGAGTGACTTTGCAAAATCTTTTTCTCCTTATATGGGTTATAAGGCTTTAAAATAAAAGGTCATTGGAATTTTGGAAATTTTCACGGCTCAATTTACAAATGAAACATTCAATTGTGTTTGTAAAGAGCAAAGGGCCCAAGCGAAACGAAAGGGGGGCACAACAAAAAGTAATAAAATATGAGCTGGGAGGAGTTTTCAGTTCAAACTTAAATTGCAACAAATATAAATAAAAACTGAAGTAAGCAAAAGTGAAAGAAAAAAAAGTCAGGTGTAGAAAAGTCACTTAGGACCATTGAAAAGAGTGTGTGAGGAGGCGAAAAAGAAGTAAAAGAAGGAGGGGTGGGGGAGGGGGACCTGTCTCACACCTCATTAGAAAAAGCCCCTGCAATTGAATGGGGGAAGGCTGAGAAGTAACAATTGAGATGAGACTTGTCACAACCAAACTTTTTTTTTTTTTTTTTTTAAAAAGTTGTACTGTATTCCTGTTTGGGACGTTTTCTCTGTACATTTGAAACAGCTTTATTACCATCTCGTTTTTCATCCTTTTGGTTTGGTTTTTGGCTTTTCTATACAACACACGACAACTATTACTCGGATATCGCATCTCCATTAATCAAACGTAACAGCCCCTTGAATCCTGGCCCGTCCTGTCCCAAACAAATAACAACACTCTTTTCACACCTTTTTTTTACAAACAATATTCAGTTACACTCTCCACACCTTCTAATATGCCTTTCTAACTTTTTAGTCAAATTGTTGACAAACATATTTCTCAATACTTTGCAATATTTTGATGGTTTGAGTATTTAATTTGCTTAAAGTTTATTGATTTGAGTTTGTAATTAATGATTAGTCAGCTGTTTTCAATCACTTAACATTTCTGATTGTGGTCAAGCAAAGCAAAGGTGATGAATATAAAAGTTTGTTGTTTTGATGTAATTTGTGTGTTGTCGACCATTTTGTAAATAAAAGTGAATGATGTGATGATGATGATTGATGGAAGAATTCCGTGTTCATAGTTTCATTTGAAGCCGCCAATGAAGAACAAGAAAAAGGGGGGAAAAGATTTAAGACAGTTTTTGGGCCTCACAAGTTAAGAAAAGCAGCTGTAAACACATTTTCATTCATTCATTACTCTTTCAACTACCGTACATTAAAAAAAAAAGTTATTAACAAATTCACATGTTACTTTACTTTTGAAA
>JAAFCF010005931.1:19293768-19346352 GCA_013389785.1 Helicorthomorpha holstii | reverse complement strand
GAAATGCGATCCTAGTTTAAGGGGCAACCAATGTTAAACGTCTCATTAAGGCAATGCATAAGCCACTCATACTAGGCTCGCGTAGTTTTACATGGTTAAAAGTCATAAATAGTTGTTGGATTTTTATTTTGACGTCATAATTAGGAAGCTAATGATCACCCAGTAGAATTGTACATCACTTCCGGTTGTTGGTTAACCCTTTTCATAATTCTGTACTATAAATGTAATTGAATTAATTCGAGTATGTGAACCAAACAAACCAAAAACAATTCAAATAAATAAAATTGGTTTGGGAAAATTTTTGACCAAACCGGAAGTGAACTCTTTTATAATTAATCGATTTGAAATTGATGATTTTTGATTAAACATTGAAGCGTGGAAGAAATCTCACGTCATTTTCACGTCAATCTTATCCACTTTTGTCTGTCCCATCTCATCTCCTCCCATCCTTTTTCCCATTCCCATTTCCTATATCATTATTATTGTTATTATTATTTTGGTATTTGCCACAAACAAACAGGTAAAACAAAAACAAATTTAATATTTTTCCCTCCACAAATAGGAATTAAGTTTGAAGCCACAAACACTTTAATTATTTCACATATCAATTGCAAAATTATTGATCACTCAACCCAATCAATCATTTGCTGAAATAAATCATTAATTTGCATTATTTTTTTAAATAAGAAATTAAAGCAATTGAAGCAAAGTGATGGTTTTGGCAAAGGAAGTGGTCAATTTTAGCAGTTAACAGAGCATTAACCAATTTTCAATAACATACATCAGCAAACTTTAGAATATAAAACCCACTTCCGGTAGCAAATTGATGGATTTTGGAATTTTAATAAATAAAATGTAAACGAGTGAGTTTGCGTGCAGACTGTGAAATAGAAACGTCTGAATGACCACTGGTCAAGCGCTTTCATTTCTTTGGGGGTTTTTTTTTTGTTATTGTTATTTTTTTAAAGGGGGAAAAATAGAAGATGTTTCGTGAGAAATGATGATTTTATGCTAAGATTTATGATGAAAAAAAAAAGGCTCACACTGGTACATGTACTGTATTTATCAAATGAAATTATGGTTGAAAGGACTCAATGATAACCGGAAGTCAGGGAATTAAGACATAATAACTATAACTTAGCGTTTAGAACAGAACGCGACCTTTAAAATATAAAACAAAAAAAAGAGAGAAAAACCAAAAAAAAATTAACTAAATGAATTAAAAACGACTATTTCGAACAAACATTTTCCAAACGCTCTAATCTAGTTTTAAAAAAGAATGTTCTAATAAAATTTAAAAAAAAGGATGTTCTAATCAAAATTTTAAAAATGTTCTAATTCAATTTAAAAAATGTTTTAATCTAATTAAAATAGAATGTTCTAATCTAATGAAAAAAGTGTTTTAATGAAATTAAAAAAAGATGTTCTAATCAAAATTTAAAAAATGTCCTAAACAAAAAAAAATAAATGAAACTAAGCTCAAAAAGATCATTTCGAACAAAACAAATCCAAATGTTCTAATGTAGTTTAAAAAAAAATATTCTAATCTAATTTAAAAAAAAAAAGAATGTTCTAGTTGAACTAAAAAATAAAGTTTTAAAAAGTATTCGAACACAAGTATAGTTAAGAAAAATCGTACAAAGTTAAAAATGAGATATATTTTTGATACAATTTTTGATACAATTTTGCATCTTTTTTTGTGATAAATTTAAAGAAAAGAACCTAATTTCTTTTTCTTAATGTAAATGTTTTGATGAAAGCGGATCATTTAGGTTGTGTAATTTAGTTGATTAAGGAATTAGTTGCACTTAATCTAAAAGCAAAGTTAAGTGAGTGTAAATAGCTTAAAGTAAAATTTGTTTATATTTGTTTTTGTATTTAATTGTGTATGTGAGAGTGGAAGTGGAAGTAGAGTGTGAGTAGTTTAAATTGAGTAGTTAATTAGATACAGAAGCTGCTGCTAGGGCGTCAAATAAATGTCTTCTTCTCTTCGGACAATTTACTCTTAGTGTGTTTTGTTGTTTACTAATTGCCACCCTCTACCCCTCCTACCCCACCCATTATACTCCTCACCTACACTCAATTATCGATTGACGACCAGTTTTTTTTTTCTTTTGATTATTTTTATCGCCCAGTAGCAGTTTTTTTTTATCTCGTTTATTTCCGCTAACTGATTTACTTTAAGGAGAATATAACTTACTCTCTATTTAAGTTGATTACTCGAGCGAAACTTTCTTTTTAGTTTTTTATTTTTTTAAAGAAGTGATAGAAGTTGAAGTTGTGGACCAAACAAAACAAAACGACGTCAAATCACTTTCAAATTCAATCAAAACTAATTGGCTTGCTGTAAACTGTTAAATGCTTGTTTTTTAGTCACTTTTTTTTATATTATCGTGAAATTGTAAAATGATAAAAGCGTGAAAATTTTCATGCAAAATGCTCCGCTTGTCATTGCTGATAAAAATCGTGGCCGTGTTTGACGAGGGAAACGCGGCGATGGTTTTTTTTTTTATTCAACGCACTTTTTTAATTTCTTACGCACTTGTTTAAATTGCTTAAAAAATGTCATTTACAGTTTTTTAATAGTTTAAAATTAAAATGGTGGTTTAGCTTTAAAAGACAGTGATTATTGAGTAATAATGTTGATAATATTTGGATGGAAAATGTAATTGCTGAATTGTTGCGAGGAATTGTACGGTAGCGCGAGAAAAGCATACCGCGTTAAATGAAAGGGAAGCGGCCAGAAATTTTATTCGTAGCGTTGAAAGCAAAAAGGCCAAAATCAGACGGAAAATATTGATAAAATGGTGGCCGGATTTGGTGCTTGAATGACGGCATTGCTTATTAACGCTTTATCGTACTTTATTTTGCAGCTAAAATTCCATGGATTTTTTTTTTAATAAAAAAGTAAAATTAATGTCTAATTTAGTTTTATTTTTTAGAAATTATTATAATTTTTTTTGTGATTTATTTTTAATGATAACATTGTTGAGTTTTGAAAGGTAAATCGATTGTTATTTGTCACGTGAAATGCGTGAACACCTGTCAAATTAATTTTAAGTTTTTAAGTTGTAATCTCTTTTGGGTTTGTTAGGGGTGGTGGAGTGGGTGGGTTGGAAGTGGGAGGTGGGGTGTTTCTTCAGTTAGGCGGTTTGAAATGTATATCTGTTTTTGAAAGTTAATCCAAGATCACGATTTGAAAAATACAATGTGTAATTTTGAACAAGTAAAGTTTGTGAGGTGAAAATGTAAGGAAACTGTGAAGGATGGCAAATCTTTTTGTGAAATCTAATGAACTTAATTGTAATTATGAAAAATTAATTTTATAAGGCTAATTGTACATTGTCTACAAAAATAATCTTTTTAACCCAATTTTATCAAAATACGTAAAATCGAAAGATAAAAGTACATTGAACTAATTTAGTTTAAATTTAAAATTTCATTTTTTTATTATTAGGACTTTTATTTTGCTGCCAACTTGACAATACCATTTTCAAATGTTTCCAATTTATGTGTTGAAAAGCAGTTTAATATTTCCATAATTACTTCCCAGTCAACTACCCTTTTTGTTTTTGTTAAAAAGATAACAAAAAAAAGTGAGCAGCTTTGATCTAAAAGTAGTTAACGTTAAATAATAATAAGAAGAAAAAGGTTTATATTTTTTGAATTTTGATGAGACCGTGATAGATTTAACTCGATAAAAACCAAAAACACTCGATGGGATAATTAACCTAATCGACGCTTCCGGAATTTACACCACTTTCATTACATAAAAAATAAGACTTTAAAATAAGAACAAAAAATTTAAAAGAATTTTCTAGAACAAAAAATAAGTTCAACTAAATAATAAAAAAAAAACAAACAAGATTTAAGAAATTCGAACAAAATAAAAAAACAAAACAGGACAGAACAATATTAAAAAAATGTAATTCGAACGAATTAAAAAGACAGAACTTAATATTTTATAAAAAATCGAACATAATATTGTATTCTATTTTTCTTTATTCGAATTCTTCTTTGAATAATTCCTATCATTGCTGCTTTTTGTTGTTAAATAATTAAAAAAGATTTTTTTAAATATTAAAAATAAAATTCTTTCGAACAAATAGAATTCCAAACAAAGCAAAACAATGATGTAAATCTTTGAGCATTAATAAATGAATCTGCTATTAAATATATGACACTGAATATTAATCCGAGTTGAAAGGTCGCCATTTGAAGAAGGGATTTTGATCAATAACAATAATAATCATAATAAATGGATTGAAAGTACAAATAATAATAAAAGCTTTTGATCAAATGAGGTCACAGATTACACAAAAGACGAAGAAAACATTCTTAGCATTTTATTTTGTTGACAAAATCAAATTCAATGCTTTTTTTTTGCAATGCAATGCAATGTGTATAAAAGTTATGTTAGCAACTTCCTTGAAAATCCATCCAATTGAAGCCAACCAATTGGTCTTGGTATTGGTATAAGATGAGGGATTAGCATTGAAGGATTACACGACTTAAATTCTTTTCTTATGTGTGTGTGTGTATGATGATAATCTTAACAAAAGTTTTTAAGAAGATAAACGTGGCCTTTTCCTTACAAATACAAATAGACTCACTCACTCAGTTCTTATGTATTTGTGTGCTTTAGGACCAAAAACCACTTCAAATAATATTGTAATGTACTTTCAACATTTTCAATATTCAATGCAAACAAGATTATACACTCACAAATATCACATAAATCTTATTAAATAATATGATCCACTTAAAAGTCATTCAAATGCAATGAAGCTTTCTTGCATAGACATTTATTTCGAATGTTCGAATACATTTACGGAATTCGATATTTTTCATACCTAATTACAATGCCAAATCATAAATATGACATATTTAAATACATTTTTAGCTGCAATACAGTGCCATGGAATTATAGAATGTTCGAATACTGTACTTACTATGGCATTTGCAATTCACGTGCTTAATATTTTTTTTTATTAAGTCTCAACTATAATTTTAGAATGTTTTCTGATTTTACGTGCCGTTACTCGTAGTTCTTTTATTCTAATTTGATTTTTAGAATGTTTTTTGGAATTCTAATGTCAGTGCATTCTTCCAATGAAATCCAATTCAGTTCACTTACATTAAATGAATAATTTTTTTTTATGTTTTAAAGTGAGTATTTGGGTTAAAACAAGGTTTTTGACTTCCTGATTTTTTGGTTTTCTGTGATGTTGGCCGTCTTAAATTGTTAATGGCCAAAACCAAAACCACTGGTGCTGCTTAAGGTCTTAAGAAGTTAAGCAGACATGTCAGATGTATTCCAGATTGTCATTTGAATTTATTAGTTAAGAAAGCCTTTAACTTGCCTTAAGAATTGCAATGTATCAGGTGAAGCTGTAAAATGCCTTCAGCAGTTGAAAAGAAGACCTGAACTGAGCTGGGACGGGATGGGATGGGTTTTTAATGACCTTTTTTACATTTTACAACAAAAATGTTGTGTATTGTGCAGGTGGTTTCACTCTCTTTTAAGAATTTGAACCCCTTCGATGATCCTCCTACTATCTTCTATGGTCACTTGATACGCAGTGGGCAATTTAGTGGACAATTACTTTTGGGAGTTGTTCCTGCCCTGTTGCTGTCCCGGCCGCATATCGATTTCCTTCTCGTCTTTCTCACCCTCCTACTTCTTAACTTAATGAAGAGGAGTTGGCAATTGTTCGTCACTTTTAAGTCTTTGGGACCCAAGTGGTCGCTTGTTAAACTTAAAAGAAAATCAAATTAACCCAAGGACGAAGACACACAGTTTTAAGTGGGACTTTTTATCTCAATATCAAAAAAGAGCCGCTTTTTTCTTTTTATTTTTTTTTCGTCTTCAAAAGGTCCCAAGTGACACAATCTCATGTTTCAATCGAAATCGTCTGGTCAAACACATTCATTAACTTAAATAGCCATTCAATTTGAACAATTAGACCTTTTTTAAAAGTCAAAATTGCCGAGTAAAGTGATTCTTTGTTGTAATTGGTTTTGTTAACAAGGTTTTTGCAAAACGTTGTGTGGTTTTTTGTTGGTAGCTTTTTTCTTTATTTGAAGGCTAAATTTGCTTTCAGACGTCTAATTAGACTAAATTAAATTAGGCATTTGTATTAATAAGTAGAAAGCCATGTTATTTGGCTGTTTGTATGTTTGTATAAGCTTTTACAATTATTTAGCTGACTTTGTTGGTGGTAAAAGTGCTGTGGGATTAAATGTGGGATGGGGGTGGAGGGTTAGGTGAGGGGTGAGGGGGGTTGTAGAGGAACCAGGTGGATTAGATATAAAGCCATAAGGTGATCCTGGCGGCGGACATTTTTTTTCTTTTGATAATCAAATAGCGTGCGTCTGTTATTTAAAGATCAAACGATTAAATAATTAAAAAAATCTTTCTCATAAAATATTATAATAAAAAAACAACCAAAACACGTTGGAGGGGGCGTTGGGGAGGAGGAGGTGGGTTATGGGATGGGGGAGGAGTTTTGTTTTTAATATTGAAAGCGGAAACAGGGTGTCTGACTGCGCACACGCACATAGCAATTATTTGGATCAGATTTCAGCTCCACGCCCATGGAACTAAGCGCTTCACACCTTTACACCATTTCATTGATTTCCACTAACCCTTCACCCCTTCCCCCCACCCACCCACCTCACTCTCACTTTATCCCTTTTGAACTATTAAGACCTATTATGCTTTATTACATTAGACGTGAGTGTTGGACCGGATGTCCGTTACAAAAGCATATTTTTTGCAGCTTTGGAAATTTTGTTAGTTAAACTGGAAGTTGTTATGGTTTGTTTTTTAAGTCGTAAAATTTAGACTTTTATGGTCTAATTAGCTCAACTTCTTAATCTTATGAGGTTATTTTTAGCTTTTAGGATTTTAGAGAATTTGACCAAGAAAAATACAGTAGGCCCCATGGCCAAACAGTAATGGTTTGGTCTTTTGTAGGCTTAGTTGGGCAATTTGTGTTTGGCCACATTTGGTTTCATTTACCGTGCTTAAGTTAAACAGAAATAAACAAATTTCGAATAAAACAGATAAACCCATTCGAACAAAATTGAAAAGGAAAAATAGAAAAATGAAATTTAACAAAATTTAACAGCAAAGTTAGAAAAGGAATTCGAACAAAATTTAACGGCAAAAATAGAAAATATATTCGAACAAAATTTAAAAGGAAAATTATAAAAATAAATTCGAACAAAATTTAACAGCAAAGTTAGAAAAATAATTCGAACAAAATTAAAAAATGTGCCTATTTTTCTTTGTATTTGGTATGAAATGTATTTGGTTGTCACCTGCCTTAGTTTTAGCCATTATGTGTTATTATTGTGAGCAATTGACATTGTTTGTCTGACCCTAACTTAACCCTAATTGACCTTCCTGTATAATAAATATATATTAAAAAAGACCTTTGGATAATACTATGTAGTTATTAGTATTTTGAGGGGGTTAAAAGGACTTAAAGGTTAAAATCCCTTTAATTAAAGGGGCGGCACGTACACACACGACCCCTGCCCTGTGTCTAATATTATAATATAAATCTAAAATAGCACCGGATGGAATTGTTTATTTCAACTCACTTTTGAAAATGCTTTTTTTATTATTGTTTTCTCTAAATTATATATTTTTCTAATATTTGATGTATTTTTTTTTCCACCACCCGGCTCGGTCTGGCCCGGCACGAGGCTTCCCTCTTTCTACGCAGAATTTATCCAGAGACACGTGCCAGGATATTACTTTGTCTGCTTTTGCACTTTTCTCTTTTATTTCGCATTTTTACTTTTATGTTTTTTAGCTAAATCTAAAGTTTGAATTTGTATAAACGAGACCACGCCCCCTCCTCTTCCACAATAAATGCTTTTCATTGGTAAAAATAAGCAAAACAGGAACATTGTTATTTTAGAATTTTTTTTAATTGTTTTTGTGTGGCATGTGCGTGAGTGCGTCACTAAGCAAACATTTTATTTTTATTTAAAAGTCATAATTTTATTAGATTAAAACACTAATTTGATTCCAAATGCTAAAAGAATTATTTTACAGTTAAAATATTACAGGGTTACAGTGTTCTAATTGCTATGAAAAATGAAATGCACGTGCTTAAAAGATTTTAAGGTTTTTTTGATCACAATTTTAATTTTAGAATGTTTTCATGGTCACAATTTCAATTTTAGTACGTTTTCAAATGTTAACTTGAAATTGTAATTTTTATTTAATGTTCGAATGCTTTCTAAATGAGACATTCGAAATGAGAATTCGATGGAATGTCAACTGAGAATCCATTGCGTTTTAGTTTTTGTGTTCTTTTTTTCGTTTTTCGTGCTAAAACACTGAAAGGCATCTTTTAGGAATTAAATCGACTGAAGTCTTCGTTTCCATGGCAACCAATAGATTTTTCTATCTGTACAGAAAGATGGCTGACGTTAATATTATTGAAGAAAATCTTCCGAGTGGCAATTACACATGCAAAACGATCATCATCATCATCTTAAAAGAAAAAAGAAAAGAAAATCTATAAATCGCTCAGATTTGCAAAGCACAAAATGCAGAAGGCATTTTTCCATAATAGAATAACAGCGATTGGCAACCTATGGCACGGTGGGCCACTTTCTAATTTGAGTTAAGTTTTAAAACGATGCCATTTCACATTTCACGTGCCTTGAGGTTGAAAAGCGCGGGTAAATATACTGTATTAAAAATGGAAAAAGGAATTTCTTAAGTGGCTTTGACGTCGTAGAATGATAATGGCTTCTTGGGATTGGCTTACTTGTCATTTTGCATACGAGAGATCGAGAGACGAGCAATGAGTGGCTTATGAGATTTTTACATTTTTCTTTTGTTTATCATCATCGTCTTCTTAAATTTTGATGAGGATGTTGGTGCTCAAAGCATCTTCCTCCCTGCCCCCTTTCCTTCCCTGTCCCCCCCCCCCCTTTTCCTTCTCTTTTCTTTGCTTAAAACACAACTTTGATGCAGTTCAGTTGGATGCTTTGGAAAAATCGATGTTTTGTAAGAGCAAGAAAATCGATAAATCCATCTGGTTGGTTGGTTGAAGAGAGAGATTGAGAGAGAGAAGATGGGTGGGTGGTTGGGGGATTCCTGTCCACCGGTCGATTTGGTTTCCTCTTTTCATCTCATCTTCTTCCTCTTGGTCTTTTGGTTTTGGTTGGTTGGTTGGTTGGCAACGGTTTCATCTCTCTCGGTTGCCATAGTGAGATTCTTACATTGTGTGTACATTACATGGTGACTACAAAGTTGCAATTGTCAAATTTTCAAAAGGTTATATTGTGCTATTTTCGGTTGTGTTAATATAATTTGTTCATTTTAACTTTTAGGTGTCTAAATTTGCCATTGAAATTAGGAAAACTTAGTATTTATTTGGTTGAAATTTGTGAATTATGTGAGTAAGAATCCAGGAATTAACTTAGTGTAGAAAGTGGGTGGAGCTAAGTACAGTATGGATATTAACATAATTTAATTATGTCAAGATATAATGTGGCCTTGGGTTTGATTATGTTTGTTCAGCTCTTAAGATGTTGATTATTTCCACATAATAATTATGATTATTGATATTTGATTCCCAATTGATTGCATTTTAGCAAATAATTGAACATAATCAACGCTTAAAGTCTCCTTCTCTTTTCAACATGCATAATAAATGCTCAAATCTCCATGGCAACGTCACGTGCGGTTGCTATAACGTTTTTATGTGAATTTTAGAATGTTTTGCTAAGTTAATTTGACTTTACGTGCGTTACTTATCATGGTAACGCAGCTTTGTTAAGTTATTTGTTGTAGAATTTAGAATGTTTTTTTGCGTTGTAGAATTTAGAATGCGTTTGTAATTAATTGCTTCGAAATGGAATAAATAATTGTGAAGTGCTGAAGACATTTAATGGATGACCTTTTAATTCATAACTTAGAATGGATGAGATTATAAGTATAATTTATAAATATAAAGGCAAGAGATTCATTATTTTTAGTGTCAGAGATTTTTATAATAAATTTCATCTCAAGTTCGAAAGAGCTCTAAAAAAGCCTTGTTGTAGCCGCTCAGCATGTGTTTGTGTCTTCACCACCAGCACAAATAAAAGATGGCGGCGTCTAAGCATTTGTTTCTACACAGATAAATAACCAAGCAAATACCCATTCCAACTTGTCAACATTCATAACAAAATATCACATCTTCAAAATTATTTTATTAAGGAAAAAAAAATACCTCCTCCATTTTGGGGGTTTTAGCGTCCCACGCAAGAATGATGAGAGGGTTTTTGGTGGGGGGGGGGGGTAAGAGGTGACTGAGGTGGGATTCAAGGTTAAACCCCAAAAACTTGAAAAGGTTACCCAGCCTCAACATTTAACATGGCTTGCTAACCGCCACATAAAACGTCGCGACGCCATTATACCCACCAACTCAACCCCCCCCCCTACCCATCCCGTCCCATCGTAAACAATGTAAACACCAAACGCAATCTTAATGCTTGTTTGATGATGGCAGAAGTTAAGATGAGAGACAGGACAGGGAAAGGAGGAGGAAGAGGGTGATAGGCATCTTTTTTTAATTTTAAAGACGAGAAATGATTCCAAGCCAAAGATAATTAGCACTTTGTGGGTTAATCCGATCTCTTATCTTGGATATTTCAACATCAGCTCAGCCACTGCATTTGCATTTGGTTCCAATGACTCACTGCTTCTGTTTTATGGTTCAAAGGAAGTTGAGTGTTGCTTGGGTTCTTGTTTACTGTTCTATTATTGAGTAGGAAATCATTTTTCAACTTTTTTTGATGTTCCAAATGTGTTCTAAATGCACTCAAAGTTGGAACAAAATGCACGTGACGTTCTAAGATATCCAGAAATTTGCAAATGACATTCTAAAAATTTATTCTCTAAAATTGCACTTGACGTTCTAAAAGTTATTCTCTAAAATTTGCAAATACAGTAACATTCTAAAAATGATGCTCTAAAATGGCACGTGATGTTTTAAATCGTTCTATAAATGATAGAACTTAAATGTTGGTTGTTAAATCTTTAAAGTCACCAGTTATAACTTTGAAGTAGAAGATGACAAGGGGATGGGATGGGGGTCGTAGAAGAGTGGGGGTGGTTTGAATTTAATATTTTCCCTGTTTGAACCTGTTTTTTCCTAAACGTGACACTATCAGTCATCGTGTGTACAGTAAGTTTATCATTTTGTAATCTAAACAGTTTACAACGCTGCAACCTTTTACATTTACAGTTGCTTTATAATAATAAATTTCAACTTAAATAAAAACATTATTTTCACATTTGATAAACAAGCAACAACACAAAAGAGCATATTATTATTATTGTTAGATCTGTTTTTTAGCTTTTTTGCTGATTTGTTGAAAGAAAAAAAATTATTTCTTCTTTTTTTTTTGTTGTTCCGGTTGTGTATTTATTTGGACAAAGAACACAGGTGCCCGTGGAGTGCGCGTGCGTGTATCTATGTGTGTGTGTGTGTGTGTGTTTGTCTCACATAACAAAGCAGACACACACACACACACTGAGTTTGTCTAATACAAATATCATCATCTATTTTTTATATTTTTTAACACTGAAAAAGCGTTCTTTTCTTTTTTTTTCTTTTTCAAAAGAGGAAAATGAATAAAAACATAAATAAAGCAGGCAATTGCTCAATTGCTCACACTAGAAAATTGAGCTACACTTTTGCTCCAGGTCATCTTCATTGGCCTTCTGTTACTAAGGACACAATCAAACAATCCATTCTCCCGCCTTTTATTATTAGCCTTGTAAATTGTCTGGTTGGCAACCTTTGGACTCGCATTTTAAGGGCGTTAATGAATGGACCAAAATAAAATAATAAAAAAAGAAAATAGTTTTTTATTTTTTTATTTTTTTTTTGTTTGTAAAAGTGAAAAGTGATCTTGCAGACGACGCTTTGGCTGGCAGCCACAGCCACATACATTTCTCCTCCCTAACTTCAAATAAAAAAGCACAAGAGATTCAATTGTGTATTGGAAAATGTTCATGTTCACGTGGTCGTTTGTGAAAGGGGGCGTGGTCAGTTGGGCTTTACGTAGATACGTTGCATTCAAACTTTTTTTTTATTATTATTAAAATGGTGGAAAACAGTAGCTGTGTTGTTTCATTTGCCTCAAACGAAAATAGATAAAAAATTGAGCAATTTCTTCATAAGCAATTTGTATACACCTCCTTCCCCTCCCTCCCCTATCACCCACTACCCCCTACCCTCTCCTTCGACTCTTCTCCTCCTCAAGTCGATGATTGGGATGGTTTTCAGAGTTGGAAAATTTTAGAAAAAAAAGAAACGGGAATTTTCGCCATTGGGAGCCATGTTATTTAGTCTCGTTATTTATTTTCTTCTTTTTGATTGTTATTGAAACTGATTTTTTTTGGCTCCAATTTAGTTAATCACCCGTCAGATGAGTAGTAAAAGTTAATTGAGGGGTTTTGTTGTTCTAAGATTTGCAATGGCGGAACAAGAGAGAATGAGCTTCTGCTAAAAATTTCCCACACTGTTCAATGTATTGCAATGGCGCTCTCGTCGTGATTTTCTCAAAGCAAAAGCTTCATTTATCTCAAGCAAAATCTTTACAATGACGTAACATAAACATTTCAATGCAAATCAACAACACACAAACTAATAACGTATAAAATATCGTCTTCCGGTTATTAACCTTTCAATTAAAGTCACCACATTGGTTTTGTTATTACCATTTCCAACCTTTGTCTCTCGGGTCGCATGGTCAAATGCTAAATCTTAAGTCTAGACATTTTTTCATTCAATAACAATCAGCAAAATAAATCAAAAAAAAAGTGAATTTAATATTTGAAAATAATAATTGAAAGGGTTGATTTTATGTGGGAGGAAGTTAACACATCTGTCCCCCCATCCCACTACCCTACGTCACCCCCCTTACACGTTTTAGCACTTTCACTCGATTAGCCATCTAATTTAGGCTGTTTTATTTTACACTTCAACCCCAAACTAAAAATAACATATGCACAAATTTTAATATGTAAAAATTTATTCATTATTATTCGCCTCATCTCACAATTTTATGTGCCCATTTGTCATAAAAAAATATATTAATAGGACCTTAAAAAAAAATGGTCACCCCTGAAATAAAATTTTTAAAAAAATGGCCCATCGTCTGCTACATTTTTTTATGAGTTTGTTTTATTCATTTGTTGGTTAATTAGCTATGCTATGGTTGACAGTTTAAAAATGCAGCAAGGGGGTAGCACAGAGTAGCAGGGTGGGTGGCCCTTTGGGTCAGGCACTGTGTGTGTTAGGCTCAGGGTACAAGGGTAACACTCACTCTCTCCCTCACTTACTCGTTTTTATGCACTTTTTTATTCAATGTGGGTGGAATGGCTGTGTTAAAATTATCAATGACGTGGATAAAAAATTTAACTGAAAAAAATGTTATGTATCGGATGTGAGGGACAAATGTAGGACCACCTGCCCTTAACAACCATTAACTTAGTTGCTACGTATATTGCGTCACTGCTCACGTGATTGAAATGTTAAATGGATTATAAACTCTAAAATCTAAATCAACTCTTATGACGTCTAAGCAGCTTAGCTTATACATTCAATTATTCAAGATGTTCTAATTTCTATGCCAATTAAAATTCACGTGCTTCATTTCTCTCGCATTCGGATTTTAGAATTGTTTTTTTTTTTTCATTCAGTACATTCCAATGACATGAGATGGTTGCTATGGTAACTCACATTTATTAATTTCAGTGTTCGAATTTTTTCAAAGTAATTTCGTAAAAGGAACGTTAAAAATTGAATGATGGGTGGAATATTTCACGTGTTTAATTTAAGTTTTGAACTATAAATTTTTCAAGGTTGAATTGTGTGGGTGAGAAGGCATTTAGAACTGTTATTTTTAAATTAATTTTTCGATTTTAAAATTCGAATGTAATTTTCAAATGAGCCTTTTGCATGCAATATTGCGTGATCATAATTTTTAAGTTACTTTATGTAAAAGTTTAAGATTTTGAACTAAGATTTTGTATACAGTGCCTTAATCTATTTCCATTGCACAATAATGAAAGGACCCCATCACGTGATCCACTCCAATCTATTTGTAAACCTATTTAGGCCTTCTCATTTCCCATTTCCCATCCACTTCAAAACTCAAATTCCCATCACAGCAAAAAGTCTCAAGTACTTTTTTGTACTCAACTTGGACCTTTTCACTCATTGTGTTCTATTATTAAAGGACAAGATGAGCTTTTTATATTTTTATAAATGATAAAAGCATATTTTGTATATTAATAATAATAATAGTAATAAAAGCAGCCAATTATATCGTCTTTTGAGTCGTTTAAGTAGCTAAATTCATGCGAAACATGTGATGACTAATAAACAAAATAAAAGGTCCTTTTTTCTCCTCTCAAGGACCTTTAATGCTCAAGTGTCCTATCAATAGTGTTTGTACTTTTTTTCTTTTTAAAGATTTTTTTTATTATTATTCAAATTTTTTGTATTAAAAAGAGAAGTGCACGACCAACATCTTTTACCAAAAGAAATTGGCCACTTAAGAAAAATTTCAAAATTGCCAATTGGCCTTCTTTCTTTCGTTCTTTTTTACGTTCTTTTTTTTAAATTTAAAATTTGAAAGCAGCCACTAGAATCTTTTATCTTCTTTTTAATCTTAATCTAATTGTCGGCATAAATTCAAATGAGAATAAGTGTTTGTTAAACAACGCACCCTCTTCTCGTGCGTTTTCTATGGATTGAGTTGCGTTGTTTATGAAACAAGGCTGAAAACCTGCTTTAAATTTTAAATGGAGTTTTGGGTGTTTGGGTGTGGCCTGTGGGGGGTTAAACATTATTTGTTTGGGATTTACAAGTGTTTAATTTATTTTGACTTTATAAACAAGAAAAGCCACCTTACACTTACACCACCCCCTACACACCCACCCACTTTCTTTATAGACTTACTGTAAGAAATGGACCACAGAAAGTGAATGGGATACAAAAAAAAAATCATTAATCTAAATGACACTTTGACCTCCTCCTTTTACACCTCAAAGATGATGTTATTTGCTCAAAATGTCATTCAAACGACTCCCACTCCCCAACTTAACTAAAAAAAGTCTTATTTTATTTATTTGTTTTTTTGTTTTTAAATAAATAAATAACTAATGTAGTCACGCTCTGTTACCTGTTGCCTGGACCAACAGCATTTAATAACTTATCTTTGCTGCTAAGTTTACTTTGATTCGGTCAGACAACTTCTTTTTATTTATTTTTATCTTTTTTAAAAAAAAAATTTTAAAAAAAATAAAAAAGAGCTATTTTAGGTTAAAAATTGAAAAGAGTACAAGTTGAAAAGGACTTGGTCTAATTTAGAACTGAAAGCCTTTAAAAGCTATATGGAACGCAGTTCTAAAGTGGATCAGGTCCTTTTTTTTTAATTTAGCGTTTGACGTCATTTTAATGAAATAGTAAAAAACCTCTTAACACGAAACGCTCGAGACTGAAATTTATTATAATAAAACATTTTTTATAGAAACATTCGAATATTTGACGAAAATTATTCTAATTTTTTTTTTCACAAAAAAATTTTCGAATTTATAAAAGAACATTGGAATATTTGAATTGTCATTTTAGTTTTAAAAAGTAAAACATTCGATTTTTTAAATTTTGTACAAACATTTGAATATTTGACAAAAGTTATTCGATTTAAAAAAAAAATTCGAATTAATAAATAATCTAATGTCTTTTTATAGTGTTAAAATTATGTTAAATGTTACGTGTTAAGCAGTATTATTTTGTGTTAAGCGATTTTGCGTTAAACATTTCACTGTATTTAAAATCTGCTAAAATGGCTAATTTTTATTTTTGAGAATTCAAATGTTCAGTGGTTTAAAGGACATTGAATAAATCAGTGACTTCCGGTTATAATTTTTTAAAAACAAAGCAGAAGTATGAAATGTTAAGGTTGGGAATTGTAAAATTGCAAAAGTACATGAAGTTTGTTAATCGATGATAATAAAAGGGATAAAATAATACGAAAACCACCTCATAATTTTGCAGTGATCTTGAGTGGAGGGGGGTGAGGTGAGGTAGGGGTATGGGTGGGTGGGAGTGAGGTGGGGGTTGTTGTTTTATCTTTATATATTTAAAACAAAATTCCTGTTGTTTGTTTATTATAAAATCTTGACCACAAACAGAGGCTAAAAATATTTCAAGTTTTCAACCTTTTTTTTTATTTTATTTTTACTTGTTGTTTTTATTTTTTGTAATAATTCTCATGTATCATTCTCAGCATGAAGCAACTGACTCTCATGTTCACTTTTTATGTGGAGATAGAGAAATAAATAAAAATCATAAAATGTTTTTATCAGACGTAAACAATGGCCGCGACAACAACAATGTCGACAGCAAAACTTACAAGTAAAAAATTACTAAAAAATTTAAAAAAAAAGTTCGAGTTGTCACTTGTCACGTTCTTAAATACAATCTTATTGAAAACGCATGGCTTTGACATTAATAAGGGATTAAGTGACACGTAAAAAGATGATTTGGTACTTAACCTCTTTTAGAATGGATTTGGTATGGAAATGCATTGCGTTGAAGTGATAAAGGGGTTAAGTGACATGAGTTATGAAATGATTTTATTTAAAAATTATGATACAAGTGTAATAAGTTGTAAAGTTGAAGTGTAATTTTTATTGTAATGAAAGAGCAATATGTAATGTGAAATTATCTTTTTTTTTGTTTTGTTTTTTTTTAGTTGTTGTTGATATGACCTCATAAAAATTATGACTGCGGTATAGAAACTTAATATTTAAACAAACACTCATATACTGTACATTGTACAGACACTCACATTGTACAAGTTTTCATATGAATTATTCATTCTTATTTTATTATTTTCTTTTTAAGAAGTTTTAACGATGCTTTTTTATTATTTAACATGTGCAACTGCTTTATTAACTCTATAAAAGTTCATATAAAACAAATTAACCAAAAAAAAAAAAAGGAACTTTTCCAGGATGTTCTAATTAGAATGAGGAATTAAATTCACGTGCTTACAATATTTTAGTATTTTCCTTCTCAATTTTATTTCGAATGTTCTAATTAGAACGAGGAATTAAATTCACGTGCTTCAATTTGTACGTTTCAGTATTTTCTTTCTCAGGTCTATTTCGAATGTTCTCATAATTAATTCACGCGCTTAAATTACTATGGTTACTAGAATTTACTAATTTTTTTTGTTGTTGTTTTGTTTTTAATGGGAAATGTTTGGAATGTTCGAATTTAAAAATTTGAAAAATGAGAATATGGTAATTGAGCAAATTGGGACGCCAAATGTTCAGTAGCTTTTGTTAAGACCTTGAATTTGACGTTTAAAGTTGTTGTTGTCCTTCTGTTTTATCTTAATTTGCATAATTAACTAGGACATATTAGTGCATGTACTTGTTTAGAAGCTCTAAAATAGCACAAATATTTTCTCAATTGAATTTTTATAATTTTTATTTTTTATGAGTTTGAATGTCGGGTTTGGTAAAATTATAAGGCAAAAGAAGCAATGATGTCCAGTGAAAAACCTCAAAACAATCTCTTTTATCTCTTTTGCTTCTTCCTTATATTTATTATTATTATAAAAAATGATGGACATTATTTAATGATGGATACATTGCTACTTTGCATCCCCAAAGGCTAAATTCATCCTTTCTTCTTCTTTCCATCCACTTTACCGACTCAAAATACTTTTTTTTTTTTTATTTTATTTTTCTAATAAAAAGAAAATGGTTGTTGAGAAAGAGAATGAGAGAACGAGGTGGTCATTTGGTCAACTTTATTACTGGAAAACACAAGTAGCCAACATTTTTTATCTTTTTTTTTTCTTTCTCTATTGTAAATTTTGATTTTAGTTTTACATTTTTAATGATTAAATTGGCCGTTTGGAGGTTAAACATTGAAAATGTCAGCCATTTTGAAATGCATTGAGAATTACTTGACCAAAGAAAATGTGAAATTGTAATTGAGTGAACTAATTTAGTTGAATAATCAGACTTATTTGGCTAAGAGATATGAAAGATGTGATGGGTGACGTATATTATATCTACTGGTGGGATGGGGAGGTGAGGTGGGGTGCAGGGGGTGAGGGTGGGTGGGTTATATAAATGAGGGAAGCCGTTTATTATCCGTCACCTCAGGTGGCGAACCGTTGGAAGCCCTTACGTGAGCAGACAACCAAATCAACCAAAAAGTTAAAAAAAACCACTAAAAAAATAAAAATAAAAAAAAGTTAGTGGGTTGCAGGAGGAGGAGGTGGTTGGGTGGGTGGTTGAGTGGGTGGGTGGGCGGAAATCACGAATGTCAGAAGGTTCACATGGATGTGATGTAAATAAAACTTGTGGGATTAAAAATGTATGTAAAGTATTTCAAAATGCTAAAAAAAAAAGTAAAAAAAATAAAAAGCCGCTGCTGTTTTTTATTTAATTCAACAGCGTAACTCCAGGTGGCGCTTTAGTGGACAATAAATATGACTTATGGGCAGACTTAACTTAAAGAAGAAGAAAAAAAGTTAGAAATACCTGATTTTTATTATCATATTTCTATTTCTAACATTTTAAAATAGATCTGTCTAAAAGCCTAATATTTTATAGCTAAAATTCCTAAACTGAAATGGATTTCAAAAAAAAAATAACATAGCACACACACAGTTTGAATGTTTTCAGCCTCATTCACGCAGTATGAGGCTGAAAACATTCATTTGGAAAAAAGCCATTTGTGCAATTAAATCATTTCTGCTACAACTGTGAGAAATTCAAATTCCAATTTAGAACTTTATATTCGAAAACTTTGAAGTTTTTAGTTGAAGTTTTACATTCGAATGTTTTAATGAAATTTTATATTCGAATGTTTTAAATGAAGTTTTATGAAGTTAAATGTTTTCAAATTTTTAGATGAAGTTTTATATTCGAATGTTTTGAAGTTCCATGTAAAAATGTGTAGCAATTACAGCTCGTTGAAACCTTCTAAAATAGAAATTGGTATCGAGACTAATTTTTAAAGCACGTGAATTGTAAATGGACTTTATTGTTGTGTTGTGACGTCAGTGTAATGTTAATCAAATTCCCCCATTACTTTATTATCTCTTTTTTTCTTTCCTTGTTATATTTTATCTGTCTGTGTTACTTAAAGAAGTGGCTGTTTTTATTAAAGGAAGATTAGGCCGACAAATCTAAATAACTAACCCATGAAATGCAATGCTATGGAGTGCAGGGCAGAGCAGAGCAGTGCAGGGTAGTGCAGTGCACCCCATGACATCTTCCTATCACCCCTTGGCCCCCCTGTACTCTCTCCCTCTCTATCTCTCTCTTCTCATACAGGCTTTCCATGTATTTAATAATTACTTTATATATCTGCAACAGCTTTAAACTTAACATATCTGATGATTTTTTTCTTATGTTTTTGCAGGTTCATATCAAATCAAGCTTCATTATGAACGGAGTTTGCGTCAGGTGGCGCGGATGGGTTGATCTTGAACGGCTGGACGGGGTCGGATGTTTAGAGTATGACGAGGAAAGAGGCCAGGTAATAAAAAACACACATCTTTTTTTAATTCATTTTGGGACGCTGCACGCCAGCTGACACTCAGCGTTCTTTGCTTTACTTTGCTTTGCTAACATTAAACACTATTTATTAGTTCTCATATACACCACCAGCTTTTTTATCACATTTGAGTCAGACGAGACCATTCGTTTCCCCCTTTCTCTCTTATTCTATAGTCAGCTAAAATGTCGCACGTGCTTAAATACTTTTTCTTGATTTCAATTTTAATTTTTGAATGTTTTAGTCATACTGTATATTCACGTGCATGGGTTACTGTGGCAACCAAACTTTTTTTTTTGTTTTCTTGAATTTTTATTTAAAATTTCGAACATTTTTAAAGCTATTTCAATTTCCAAATATCAATTTCTAATGACCTTCAAATTTGAGTTCTTTTCTATAGTAAAAACTGTGATGCAGAGTTTTACCATTTTGTGGTGCTTGGGCCCCCCCCTTCTCCTCCTCTCACTTGGCCCTCCAAGGTTTAAGTTACCTTTTTATGATTTTCTTCACAGGCTACTTTTATCTTTCATGTTTATCAAAACCAAAACAAAAAAAAAATTTTCCAACAACTGAAATTTTCCTTTTTATAATTTTTGTAATGCAAAAAAAAAAAAAAAAAAAAAAATTCCTTAAACGACGAAAAAATTTGTTTTCTTGAAAGGTCAAAGAGCAATGTGGAATGTTAAAAGATTTACATAGTTGTAATGTAATATTGTGGATTGAATTGTTAGCCTTTCAACTTCCATCCCCACCTGACCCCCCCCACAACCCCCCATTCCACCTCCTTGTAGCAATTGAGCCTCCTATGAGTTTTGTAGTTTTTAAAACAACCAACTGCTGTGAATTGTTGAGTTGTAACAATTGCTCACTTAACTCAGCACAAATTTTCCACTAGCGCCACTGTCTGCTGCTTTCGGCACCACTTTCAACGTAAACAAAAATATGTCCTGGTCAAACAACAACCCCCCACCCACTAACCATGCTCTCACCCCCTCCTCCTCCTCTTACTGGATTGATTGCAGTGGCTGAAACGATGGCCCCATTAAGGGGGCCCCACTCTGCTGTAATTGCACTTTTATTAAATTTCTTTTGATTTTTTTTTTCATTTTAGATTGAAGACGCCATTTTGAGAGAGCAGTTGGAAATGTACAATCAGCGCATGCGTGACTTTGAGGAGAAACAGCGGCTTTATCGAGCGCAACAGGAGCGTCAAACGGAAACGGAAGTGGAGGTGAGATCGAGGTTTTGTCGTCTACCAAACACAGGTGTTAGCAACGCTCAGACTTCCTGTATGACAAATACAGTTCTTCCAAGTCACCATCTTCATTCCTCTGACCGACAGTTGCTCGGAAGGAGTGTGGGGGGGCATGGACACGGTCACCACTCTCGTCCTCTTGACCAAACGGTCATCTCTGCCAATATGTGACAACGAATAGCACCACCCTTTGCTCATTAGATTGTCAGCAGTAGGCGGTGCGATGCCCCCCCTCCTCCTCCTCCTCTCCCTCTTTCCCCTTTGCCTTTGTCTTATCTTTTCAACATAATTATTAATTAATATATAAAAATTGTCTATACAAATGTTTATTATAAAAAGAAATGAAAAAACAACATGATATTTATAATTAGGAGTTTTTGTAATTAGCTTAGCTTCATCTAATTAGCAGCTCAGACATTGACATTCAATCATGCAAAAGTCTATTTTGACCACTTGGACACTGGTCATTTCTCCCCTTTGCTTTGAGTGGGGCCATTGAACACTTAGTTGAGATTTAGACCAAGAAATTTGAGCAATGGTAACTAAACGTTGGGGCCAAAATGGCGCTCACTGACAAATCTTAAACTTTTAGTAGTTTCAAGTGACAAAGTTTGTTTTTTATTACAAGGGGTCATTTTTTAATACATTTTTTTAATTGAAAATGGCAGTGTTGCCAAGCGATTTAAACAGTCGATGGTGACAATCCAAATTTAAAAAATGCAGTTTTATTGTTATTGGTTAAAAGCATTTAACACTTGGACATAAAAAGAGCAGACGACAATTGTCACACGTGACTCTAAAAGTGACGTTAAGCCTATAAGAAGAGAACAACCCTTTCAAATTCCCAAATTAAGGTTTTTTATTTTAGCCCTTTCACTTTTATTTTAAAGGGGTGGTTGATGGGATGGGACGTTCAAGTGGGTACACGCGTGCACCTCTCAAATTAACGGATTAAAATTTCTTTTATGTTAAAAGAGTTTAAACGTAGAAATTTAAATAAAAGTTTTTTCCCACCAAATGTAAGCTTGTTTTCCTTCAATAATAAAATGATAAAATTTAATAGTCCAATCAAAATACAAGAAAGCAAAAATGTCCAGTTAAGTGACCACAAGAAAAAAATATTAAAATTAAGTCGGCAATATTTTTAGTTGAATTAAATTAGCATTGTTCAAATTAAAAAAAAAATATCAAAAGAAAAAACTAAAACTACTTTTTTTTAAGGAAAAACTGAAATTTTGTCTCATTACTAAAATGCTCATGAAATTCCTGACTGGTTCAGACAAATAACAAATTAGTCAAAATCCTTTTTATTATTAAGAAAAAGAAGAAGAAAAAAAGTAGTTTTTGTTAAGATGGAGAATTATATGGCTTAAGATTTATATTATTATTATCAAATAGACATTTCTTTCTGTTTTAAGATTTTGAAGTGAGTGATTGCTATTACAAGTCCACTCTGTACTAGAATAGGCCGTGGGAAAAATAAACTTAAAAAGAGTTAAAAAAGTTAAAAATCCAAATATTCAAGGTATTTTTCTTTATTGGTTTTCCGTTTTACTCAAATTCCCTCAAAAAAAGTTAATTTGCCCAAAATTTCCTCTACTTTGTCGTCATTTAAATATACAAATAGGACAAATAGTTAAAATTACCAAATATTTTCTCAGAAGAAAAATTAAAGTTAAAAAATTGGTTTAATTTTTTGTTTTTTTTTGCACAAAATGTTTGCTTTTTGTTTGTCATGTTTTTGATGCTAAAATTTTTTTTTTTTTGTCTTTTTGTTTGTCGTTGTCGTTGCTTAAAAAAGTTAATTTGCATAGATTTTTATATTTTTTGTTAATTTGTCCATTTTTTTTTTTTTTGTTGCACTTTGTTGGTTTTATTTTGCTTGTCTTTAATTTAAGTTTAAATGAAGAAGTGATTTGTGTTTTTGTTTTTGTTTCAGCTGTTTTTTGTTGTGTATTTGATGTGAAATGAAAATCCAATGTTGATTATAAAAAACCATTTTTGTGTTATTTTGGTAAAATTGTATTATTTGGAACTGGAAAACTGAATTTCTAATGTTTTCTTTAAAAAATTCAATTTTAATCTTAAAGTAATGTTACCAATGAAAGTTAACAAAATCAGCATTGAATTTACACTGTTTCTTTAAAACCAAAAAAAAAAATCTAATGTAAACTATTGGTGTGTAATACTACACTTGGAAATCATCTGTTGATTTGAAATATTTAAATTTGTTGAAATAGAAAAATTAATGTAAATATTTAAATAAATAAAAGAGAAAAATGCATTAGCCAATTGCAGAGACGATTTCTAATTGAATGTATTGTATGATAATGATATTGATACGCATGTTAATGTTAATGTTTGTTTTAACTTTAATATAATTATTATATTGTATTGAAGGAAAAATGACGTAGGATAAATAAATTTTTTGTTATTTTAACTTTATGTTGTGTTCTGTTTTTTTTTTATTGTTTTAATCGAATGCTCGACTTTCCACGTGCGTTTAACGGTTGCTATGACATTTTTTTAAAAATTCTAACTTGAATTTTGGAATGTTTTTAGGCATTCTAATTTTTAGTTTTCTGTGTTTTTAATCGTTCTTTTTTAAATTTGGAAAGTCAGACTGATTTAAGTGTTTGAGGTTATTTGAATGGCAACTTTTTTGGGAACTCAAATTTTATGTGATTTTGCCCATTTAATTTTTTATCCCATGACTAATTTCACAATTGGACATTTAAATTTAAAAAATATGCCTTTCTTTTTTTGTTCATCGTGAGAAATGTTCTGAGAAGTGTCTGGATTCGATGTCTAAATTTGGCAAAGCTCACGCAAAATTAGGCAAATTTACCAAAGTCACAGTCACATTCGAGAGTCACACTTTTACAACTTACATTTGAAATAGAAGAAAAAAAAACCAGTTAAAAAATTATTTGTATTTTTTATTATTTACGATCTGGAAATCTAAAAGTACAAAAGAGATGAAATAAAAAATAATTTTTTTCAATTTCCAACCGATTGATTAGCAATAAAAAAATGTTGCAATAAATTTGTAACAATAAAAAAAAAAACATTTTAATCCCCTTGTAAAATTGCTGAATTATTAATACTGAACTGTAAGTTTTATTGTAAAAAAATTGAAACGGTATTTAACCGGTTTTTAAAATGGAGTTGTAACTTTTAACAATGTGATTTACCCCTTCTGTGTCCAATTTCACACTCCTCTCTCCACCCCTTCTTAGTATCTTTTCCCTTTCGGTGCCTTGGCCTGTCCCGTCCCGTTCTGATCTGCCCTGCTCAGCTCAGCGCTGTCTACAATGTAAAAGAAGTTCATTTGCAACTTAAAAAACATTTGTAACATTTAGGGTGGTATAAAGTATCGTGTTGTAGCATCTACATAGTGCCTGTAGATGCTACAATTGCGAGATTGCTACAAAAAAGTAGTGTCACGTGACCAAAAAGTAGGAAAGCGTGAAAAGTTTCAAAAAAAGTGTAGCATTTGGGAAAGTAGATGCTAAAAAAAGGACGATTTTCTAGCACCATTTGTAGCTTGGTTGTACCTTCCTACAATACATGCTAGATGCTACAAACACAATGGCAGCCCCAAGTTGTTGTTGTTAGAGAGGTGGCATACAATAAACAAAAATGTTTATTTTATGCATTAAAAAATCTAGTAAATATTATGGTGATATATATTAATGATATTGAGTGATATAACTGTATCAGTTTTATATTTTCTACAATATATATCACTTTATTATTTTCTACAATATATATCACTTTATTATTTTCTACAATACAGTATATACAGTATAAACTTTCTATAATGTCTATTAATGTACAGTATATTTTTTTAAAATGTTTTAAACGTTTTTAAAATGTCTTTTTTTTCACCTTCGTTATACAGTACTGTACATGACAATTCACAGACGCCGAAAGATCTTTTGCAGAAAATATATCGATGACAATACAGTATCATATCACTATAAAAACATTGCGATATGTGGATTGCCTTATTTTACATTCAAATCAATCACAACAAATACATCGTTATCTAATCTAAACTCATCCAATTTAACCTAACCTAACATCTTTAATTATAAAAACATATTTGTTGTGATTAATTTGACATCGCGGACATTTTGTTGTCAATACTGCTGCACTACTATGTGCATTTAAAAACAGTAATAAAAGGGTGAAAGACATCACATGGAAAAAGTAATCCCTTTGCAACCTTTTTCCTATTCAGTTTGCAAAGAGGTAGCATTACTTTTTCCTAGTTGATGGGAGGAGTGAAAAGTGTTTCCTACATTACAGTGGGTGGATGTAGGAACACCCCACTTTGGTATTTTTTATACGATTTTGCTGTAGACACTACACTTTCGTAGCATGCTACATGTGTAGCATTTCCTATTTGCTACAATTGTAGCATTGCTACATAAAAATACTTTATACCACCCTTAGTTTTGGTATCAAATGCGATTACAAAAAAAGTAACTGACATGACATAGCATGGGTTTAACAGGTCGACATTGGTTTATGCACATTTAATTTTTGATCACACTACATTTTCATTTAAGTAGGAAAAGTTAAATTTAAAGATTGAATTTTGAAACATTTGGGGTTCCATTTATTTGATTTTTTTTTCAAATTTGAACGACTAAAAACATTCTAAATTTTAATTACCGGCCAATAAAAAGTCAAGGTCATTTTATTTTGGTATCTAATGAACATAAAATTAGACGATTAGAACATTCTAAATTTTTTATAAGTAAAAGGAGGCACGATAATTTGAAATTTCGTAAACTTCGATCGGACATGCATTTGTGAAGTTGATTCATCACTTTGTAATTATTGTCATTAACAACAACTTTATCTGTTCCATTCGCCACCCCTCACCTTACCCTCCACCCCATCCCATATGTGGACACTCACTAAATGGTGACTATGCTAAACTCCCTGGTGTCATTTAACAGACTTTTCCGCCGCTCAAAATACAGAGAGGGGATTGTGGGTGGTGAGGTGAATAGAAGGGACAATATTGAAGATATCCAATATTTCCATATACAATCCATAAGGCCCTATAACAGTGTGTGTATATACAAGGGTCCTCGTTTAATAAAACGCTATCAGATAAGCAACAGACAGGACATTGTTATTCACGAGAGGTCATTACGGGTCAGAAAAGAAGCAATTGGCCACCATTTGCCCCTTACGTTTGTCTCTCTCTCTCTCTCCCTCTTTCCTGATCTCCCAATCCCTGTTTTATACATAATATGAAGCGATATATGGGCTTCTTATTACAAACAGTTTTACTATTATTATTATTGTTATTAAATAACATTGCTTTGTCCTATTTTTATTTTACTTTTTTAGTATTTTCGATTCTGCTTTTTTTTTATTAGCCTGAGGCATCACTTTCTTCTTTTTTTTATTATTTTTTAAAACTATAAATATAATGTATTGTGGTGTTGTTTGTACCCCTTTTGTCGTTGTGTAGGACCTTTACATTTGAGTCCTCTTTCAACTTGTTTTTTAATGCTTTTCATCAATGAAATGAACTTGAGAGTTTTGAACTGCTGATGGCAAATTTAGTTATCTGGGAAAAAGAAAGATGATAAATCCTTTTTTTTTCTTTTTTAGCAATTTGATGCTCCAACGCTGTCTCATTTCCGGTTTAGTTTTTTATTTTTAAATTTTGAATAACGACGTCAGTGAAATTGATACTTACTTTTTGACCAAAACAAAGCAAGTTCACTCACTTTATGTTGGAGTTTTCATTATGTGCCTATTTCTGAATTTAGTACTGTAAATGGCAAATTTAGATCCTAAAAATACACATTTCTATTTAGTTTTGTAGCTTTAAAGTCTAAAAAAAATAATTATTTTAAGACATTAATTGTTCTAAATTTAAATTTAAGGACCTGAAATTGAAAATGTGTAAAATGATTTTTTAATCCTGAAAACTAGTTTCGTGTAAATTGAGTGTTGAAAAAGGCAAATGACGTAATATGAGCATTTAACTTTTGCGCAGTGACTTGGTCATAGCCATCTGCACTGATAAAATCATTATTTTTTAGACCTATAATTTAGGAAGGGGCCAAGGGCCTCTACACACACACACACACACTCACATGTATAATATTAGAAAGTGAATAATGAGGGGAAGTGGGGTGGGAGATGAGAGGAGGAATATTATGCCTCCTAAAATGGGTCCTTTATTTACATGGGAACACCCACGTCAACCATATGCACAGACCATGAGGTACCTTAACTGGCACGTGACCCAACACACGTGACTTGTTTTCAACGCTGCGTGCGATACATTTGGCAAAAATAAAAGAAAAATTTTAAAAAAGGGGTCTCCTATTGCTCATTAGAAACGTAGGACCCATCTAACCCCCCCAGTCAACCCCCTGTCTTTTTTACTATTATGCCTTGGGACCTAAATATATACAAGGGGGCTTTGGGTGGGTGGGGATGGGAGGGGAGATGACGGTCCTTTTTACATCTTTATCGTTACGTGTATCTTATCCGCTTACAATTCAACACAATGGGATGCTTTTATATTCTACTTTGCCTTGTGTGTGTCTGTGTATTCAACTTATGAATTTTTTATTAAAATGTTTTTCTTTTTTATTTTAAATCCTTTAAAAAAAGTTGGAATTTAGGAACCGTTAGATTTTATACTTAAAATTATCAAAAGCCTTCATTTTTTATATAAAAATAAGCTTTTTTTATGAGCAAATCGCACGCGTTTTGGATTTAGAACGGTTTTTTAATTCTTTTATTTTTTTTTTTTTTTTAAATTCTACAAAAAATATTTTGTGACTAAAATAGCACGGAACAAATGAAGCCCTATAATACAGTATCTTGCTTTTAACGTTCCATTTATGAAGTTTTAAATTTTGAAGTTGATATTTTAATTGGATAAAAACATTCGAAAATGTATAAAAACAAGCACGCACGTGAAGTTAAAAGTATAAAAACATTCTAAAACTTAAATTGAGGTTTTTTTAGAACAAAATCAAGTTGTATTTAAGTGTAATTAGAATATTCTGAATAATGCTTTAGCTGTTTCAACATCATAAATTCGATTTTTTTTCTACTTTTAAACTTTAGAACAACCAAATTTCGAAATTTTAAAAAAAAGGCCTGCAAGTGGCAATCTGTTTAAACGAGTCAAATATTTTGTTATTTAAATGCATGAAAATTGATACCTCAAATTTCTTTATACTTTTTAGTTTGCATAATATTATTAATTTGCATAAATATAGAAGATGGTAATCTGTGAGCATGCGCCATCTTACCTTATGTGTACACACACATGTCTTCCTCTCTCCCCTTGAGACTTTTTTTTTTAAGGTTCAGCCCTTTCTACAGCACCTTTTGGGGACCTTTTGTTGTGCCTATCTGAGCCAGCAATCTACCTTTTTTAGTTTAGGCCATTTTTAGCTTCTCTTGTGTTTGCAAACTCTTATGTAAATTTAGCTATGGAAAATAAAAGGGTAAAAAAGAAAGAAATAAAGGATAGTGTTTAAATATGGCGCTGATAATATCAATGTGTTCTGTATGTGTTTGTACACTACAGTATAATATTTTGGCTGCTTTTTTAGATGCCTAATATAGATTGCTTTGTAGTTTAACCGTTTTTTAGTTGTTTGTACTTTTGTATCTGCGCGTTCAACAGTCACAAAACGGTTAAATAAGCTTAAACAATTACCCCTCTCATCCTCCTCATCTTTCCAACTGTTCTTGTGCCCCCCACCCACTTACCCGACTCCACACCAACCCCCAAATGATATTTAGGCAAACTTAAAAAGTTCCTTAAAAGAGATTTTTAGTCAAAATTTAGATGTTAAATGACAAAATTTGGTTGTTGATTTTGCTTAAAACTTTTATACAGTTGTAAATAAATGTGTGGGGTAAAAGGGATAAATCCCTCATTATCCTGTACAGTGCCTTGTGCCTTATAAGCCAATGCAAATATACAGTATAAGTGTAGTTTGAAGGGGGGAAAGGGAGGGAATTCCCCTTATGTATGGCGGGTGGCATAACAATTTCTCACAAGTTAAATAAAGACGTCAACGTTTTCATCCCTAAACTTTTTTTTTTCTTTTTCCTTGTGAAATCTTTTTTAATGCAATTATTGTGCTTTTTATTAATGATTAGCCGTGTCATGTATCCCTGTTCACGTTCACGTCATCATCATCATCATCATCTCATGTACAAACACAAGTCTCTCACTTTTATTCAATAGAAGAAAAGAGAGAGAATAAAAAAGAGCAAATAAAAGTGTAATTGTTCACACAATTGGGCTTTCATTCCCCCTAACCCCCTCTCACCCCCACACCCTCCCACCATCACCTTCCCTATTTCCTTTTTTTTTCTCATTCCTTCCTGTTCCTCCTCCACACTGAGCGTGCGCCGGTCTAATAATGTCTTGGAGGTTTTTTTTTTCTATTTTTTTTTATTTTGTGCATGACAACCGTTACGTTACGTAACCAAAACATAATTTAAGTTGTAAAAGTTGGTTGTTGGAACGAATTGGCGTGACTAAGGCGCTTACATGTGAAAAGATTTAGTACAACGTCATCATCACACTCACTTTCACACTGCTGATCTCATATGCTAATTTTTTAACACTTATTTTTTTGTAATCAATTTAGCATACACGTGTCTATTGACTTTCAATTTATCAAAATTAATGTTTCAATGCAACTTACAAGCTGTTAACTTTTATTTTAGCTCTTTTTACATGCAAATTGCAGCAATTTAGCTTTTACTAGACATTTTCAGATACTTTTGATTAAAGTTACTTTTACTTAAGTTAAGACAAGAATTTCAATATTTTAATAAGAGCGTCTTAATCTGAGTACAATTGACTTTGTTGAGTTTTAAGTTTCTTAGAGTTCACTACTTTGAAAGCAAAAAGTAATTACTGTAGAATTGTAAGATGAAATCAAAAGTGAACGCGAGTTCTGCGCGTTCACTGGATCTTTGAGAGGCCCCGCAGTCTGTGACGCCACAAAAATGACATTTTTTGACTATTTTTTTAGACAAATTTTTTTTTTTAAATTTTTTTTTATTTTAACAATTTTATTTGTTCTGAAATTTTTTTTAGACAATTTTATTTTATTTTGAGAAAATGTTTTTTCTAGACAGTTTTTTTTTTTTTTTTTTATGTTTTTTTTTTTAGAAAATTTTTTTTTAATTTTTTTTTTAGAAAAATAGTTTTTTTTACATATTTTTAGAAAAATAGTTTTTTTTACATATTTTTAGAAAAATAGTTTTTTTTTTGACAATTTTTTATCTCGGCCCCACAAAAGATCACGTCTGGCCCTGTATGAAATTTAAGTGCTGATAGTCACAAAATGATGCCTAATAGCCAAACTCCTCTAAATCCAATGGCTATTTTTAAATTTGAGTGATTTCGTGTTTTCAAATGCAAATTTAGTGAACTTATTTAAATGAAAATTAATGTGTGTGCGAATGAGTCAGTTAAATTGACATCTTTTCTCTTCCATTGAAAATCCATTAATCAGAATTACTTCCGGTTGAGTGAAAGGCTGAAAGCACCTGCAGTTTAAGTTTAATCTAATTAGTTCTACATTGGAATTAAATGATACTGTACTAAAATAGCCAAGTCATTGTCAAGAGAGTTGACATTTGAAAAATCATCAACTCTTTTTTTGATTTATTTTGAAGAAGAGTTGCCATTGGCTGGTTCATTGCTTCCGTTTCAATGGTTTTTTTCCTTAAAAGCCTTTACGCTAATTTAGACATCATTTTATCTGCTCTAAATTAGGTTCCCAAATATAACTTAGGATTTGAGAAAAAAAAAGAGATTCTAGATTTTGCTTTTCAACTATTTTTGCTATAAATCTCATTCACTAAATAATTAAATAGGCTTTTTTTATAAAAAAAAAAAAAAAAAAAAATAATAAAATTTTGATAATCTGAAATAACTAAAAAAAAATCTGAAAATAGTTTTGATATTTTAACTAAAAAATGTTAATAATCCAATTGATGTCTGGCAGGCATAATATTACATTATAATCGTCTGCTAAAATATAAAATTTAATAAAAAATAATAAAAAAGAAGAAGAAGCCGAAGGAATTACATTGCATTACATTACAAAGTACAAGGATTAACCTTTTTTTCATTGTCATCAAATCTATTTCAGTCCACCCCATTGGTAGCCCACCTCATCCCATCCCAACCCACTTTATCCCACCCTACCTTATCCCATCCCTTCAGCTAAGGAAAGGAAATAGCTGGAGGTGGTGGATATCTACAGCATATTCATCCTTAGAAATGTGGAATTTTTAAAAAAAAAAAATAATAATAATAGAAAAATATCGTGCAAAAACCCTCTCTCAACAATTTTTTTATTATTATTTTTCTTTAAAAAAAATTGTGCTCAATAGTTGAAAAAAGGCATAAACACAATGTGGATGATTGGCATTGGCAGAGGCAAAGGCATTGGCAACCCCAACAACAACTACGCTGAAAATCCCTCAAACATGAAAAATAATCTTCTGACCTTAATAACGTCCACTATTCATCTGGCGATTTAAATTTTTAATTTTTATTTTAATGTCCATCGACAGTAACTCCCTCTAGTTTCCTATCTTTCTACCCTTTTACATTCATTTCTGTGCCAGCTGTTTCTCACTTTTAATTAACACTGCTGATTACTAAGCTGCTGTTACTTTTATCTGTTTTTTAATTTGAAATTTCGAATATTATTTAAAAATATTCTAAAAATTAAATTGGAGTTAAACGATTAAGCACGTGCATTTCTTTTTGTTGCCATAGTAAATAGTAATCGATATTTAATGTTCTGTTTTGTTTTGTTCCATTTAGTGTTTTCGAAGGAAGCGAAGTAAGAAGAAGATGAATTTGACGTCATCATCGAGCACATCAGCTGGACAGGACATTTTCATGTCCCACAATTAAACAGACATCAAAATCAATCAATTTTATCACCGATTATGTCGTCATCAAAAACCAGCAAATCAAATCGGGTACAAATTTTGTTTTTTACAATAAATTAACAATAAAAAAAGAAACCGAATTTTCAAGATTAACCGGATGGAACATAACAGTTTAATAATTGTAATGTTAAGCTTCCTGTCAGTTAATTAATCAAATTTCGATCAATTAATAAATTTATTTAAATTATTGTGAGGGCTGTTTGATAAGTTGCTTAAAAATTTCAATAAAACTTTTGTTGTTATTTGAGCAGTTTTTGCTGTTTGACAGTGAAATTAGCTTTAAAGTAAATGAATCTATTGTACAGTTACTTATTGATCAGCCCTTGTCTAATAGATTTTAATTTAATTTTTTGTCTGTCTCGACTCTTTTTGTCTTGTTAGTCAAAAATGTATACACTTTTCTCTATAAATTTAATATTTTTCATCCAATGTGTAAATATCAGTCAATTTTAAATAATCATTTTATGTAATAAAAATCAAAGTGTTTGAAAAATGACATCATAAGTTAATAATCATCTTTTCATCTGCCAATGATAATTACTTTGTGTATTTTCCCTTCTGTGGAAATGGTTATCATAATTTGTAGTTAAACGGTTGAAAATTACACACTGTAGGCGCCTAATTAGTCGACAAAAGATGCTCAAAGCTCGTAATTCAATTTAATTGCAATTTTCAAAGGTCCAATTGCCTCTTCAAAAAACCAAAAACAAAACAAAGGAAAAACAACTACTACTGTACAATTATATTTGCCTTCAAAAGTATTAGCAACAATTAGCTGAAATAAATGTCTGTAGGGACCAAATAAAACCAAATCAAAGCCATTGGTTTTTGCAATGTCCTCTAATGGAAAAGGCCACACACATAACTAAATAATAGTTTAAAAAAAAGAGCTTTTAAGTTCACGTCATCAACTTTTGGTTTTAATTTGGTTGAATGGAAATTAATGAGCCATATGTTTACTTGTTTTTTTTTTAATAATATATTTAAAAGTTGTAGAGGAGCAATTAAACACAAAAGACGAAACTCAGCGGTGGATTTATCGTCTGCTACCACTGTAAAGCTACATACACTGTATATGACCATACAGATATATGTAAAGCTGCAGTCTATCTCACGAACTGGTCTTCATCTATCATATTTAATGGATTTCCATCACACTCCATCTTTCTTTTTTTTTTTTAAGCAAAAATTTAGCTCATCTTTTAATCACAACTTATTGTTTCCAGTAGTAATGACCTATCCCCTTACGAGGGTCTTTCATAAACTAAAACCCTTTAGTTAGACTTTTGATTAATTAAATTAAATTACCTCTAACGCTTTTTTTTATATTTGTTTTGGGTTTGTGAAAAAGCGCTGCCGTCAAAAGTGCATCGAACACGGCATTTATTCAGCTACGAAATCGTTAATTCTTTGAATATGGATTTATGGTTAATGGAAATGGTAACCGACGGTCCTTGAAATTTGATGCCGCCTCAGGCATCACAAAGACGGCGACGCAACCATTTTTTTTTTCATTCAATGTTTAGGTAAAATTTATAACTGGAAATGATAATTATATATTAATTACATGCTAATTATAATAATAATAGTAATGATAGTTTAGTTGATTTTAATTTGATTTATTTATGTGAAATAAACTTAAAAGAGAAAACAAATGAAGATTTGATGCCGTTGGAGTTGCTTGAAACACGGCATTGTTTTATTTTGCTTTTGCATTTAACTATATTTTATCTTCGGAAAAAAAAATAGCAGAACTTGCTTAACCGTATTTATTTAACTAATTATAATAATTATTCAGCAATTAACAGTTAGTCATTTGTTTATTACAGTAAGTTAATGTATGTCCACTTATCTATTAGGTTAAAGTGCGAGGCCGTTGAAAAATTGGCTGCCGTTCCAAGTGCTTCGAATGCGGCGAAAGACTCGTCTGTAATATCAATCGCTTTGCTTAAAAGCTTTAAAATTATGATTAGCAATTTTTTTTTTTTGAGTTTGACCAATAAACAAAGATGTTTGTATGTTTACATGAAAAATGTTGAAATGTTTTTGTTCCCAGAATGAAAAAAAAGCCATTCTCACAGCATTTATAAGCTTGTACATGGATTGTAAGCTTGTACAGTATATTGTATATGGCAAAATCAATGATAAAAAGTCGTGCTATTAACATTATTATTATTATAGCTGTTCTCACGCTCTTTTTGGCTTAAAAAATCAAGTCTAGCCCTAACTAATACCTATAATTATTACTCAAATTCACGATATAACCTTTTTATTTTCATTTTTTTTTTTTTAAAAAAAACAGCTACTTTTTACTGCATATTAATAAAAATAGATACTAATACTGTATACAGTAGTTATTAGTTAACTTACATGTTGACATTTTTAAAATTAGAAATATTTTGGATATTAATTAATCAATTACATTGCACAACAATAATAATGCCTTTTACAGCAACATTCTGTGTGGCCTTGAGTGTTCTAAAACTTTATTTTTTTTTAAATTGCAATTTGTTAGAATTCTACCATATAATAGATGTCTACTATAAAATTCTAAAATTTAAATTTTTTTTTATAGATTTTCAGAATATTTTTAAATTTGAATTATGTTCTAAATTTCATTCTTTTTAATTATGTTCGAAATTTCATTCTTTTTAATTATGTTCGAAATTTTTTTTTTAATTATGCTCGAAATTTCGTTTTTTTATTTATGTTTGAAATTTCATTATTTATTTATGTTCTAAATTTTAGTTTATTTTTTGTTCTTTATGTTCGAAATTTCAATTCAACTTTTAGAATATTTATATAAAGACAAAATAATGGCAATAATTTGAGAATTTAGATAAATCGAACGCTAAAACCAAAGCCTTCTCATAATACTATACAAGTAAACTTATAAAATCCTAAAGAATAAATTGGCACAAACTCAAAATTTCAATTAAACATTTTGGAATACAAACAGCTGAGCAATTAATAAAAAGTTAAAAACACATAATGATATATTATGTAATAATACTATTATGCTGATGAGGTAAATTAAAGCCCTGGGAGGGGTGTAGGGTAGCTAAGAGTGGGAAGTTTAAATTTTCAAGAGCAATATAATCATTGTATTTGGAGTAACAGTGGGATGACAGGGTGGCCGGGTGGTGGTGGTGGATGTCGAAATTTATTAGTGGAGGTTTTACTAAATAATAACAGTCAGCAAAGTTGAATATGTTGTGTCTGGGCTGATAATTAATAATCCCTTGTGTTATAGTTAATAGGTGGTGGTGGTGGGTTGAATGGTTGGGAGACCAGTGGTGCTCTGGTGGGTTCAAATATTTTTTAAATTAATGAGCGATTTATTCAAAGTCAACTTAAATCCACTGCTTTCAGAATTACCACGAAAAAGACGGCGAAGAAAATAAAAAAAAAATTTAAGAGAAACACAGAGAGAGAGATAAATAAAAGCTAATTTGTTAATGCCAAAAAGTTGGCTGGGTAATAAATATTTTACACTCTTGTAATATATAACACAGAAGAGGAAAACGAAGAAGCAAAAAAAAATATCTCTTTCTATTTCTCTCCTGTGTTTAAAAATGCTGAAGGAGATTAACTTTTATATAATAAAAAAACAACAAAAGTTTTAACCGCCAACACGTTATTAAAATTGTGCAAATTGCGCTTAATGCTTAATTGCTAACCAATAACTTTGTCAACAACTTATTAAACGTTTTTGCTAAAACAATAAAAGCTACCGGTAGCTGGAATTGAATTTAGAACGTTCGAGCAGCCATTTTGCGCATGCGTAATTCATTACTGTGTTCACTTTTAAAAACATTCCTAATTTTTTAATTATAAATAAAACGATTACATTTTTTTTTAAATAGGAACATTCGAATATTGAAAATTTAAATTGTTTGAAAGTTTAAATTATTTTAAATTTTGGAATAAAAATACGCTCGTTAATTGATAATTATGATTTATAATTGGATTGCGTAATTTTAATTAATTAAAAATTACAGTGTATCTTGTAATCTGGCAACATGGGTCGATTGTCGTCGTCGTTTTGGACCTTGGTTGAAATGTGATCGACGTGAACGTTTTCTGTGCTTCGAATTTGCTGTAATTGCCGGATTTTTGCTTAAAATCAACGTGATCAACTATTAAATGTAAGTACAATTATGATTTTTTCTTATTTAGATGTAATTTGGGGAAAGTTTCATGGATTTGGTTGGATTATATCTTGATATTAAAACTTTACTGTGTCAGTGATACGCATTATGTCAAAGATTGAGATATTGAATAGCCTTGGATCGACGGTCAAAGACGATCATTAGTGAAAAATGGACGGTTAATTTTTAATAATTTTGTTGATAAAATAGCGCACTTAGTTTTAGGTTTTGTTTCCTTACTCGGTTGCGTCATTTATGATATTTATATGAAAGTCGTACCAAAATCAAATCTATTAATCACGTGCTTAATTTTTCACATTGAAAGTCGATTTGAGTTTTAGAACGTTTTAGAGGGTTGATCGTTCGCTGTGTTAGTGGGTGTTACAGTTGATTCTATTTGTTGTTAATTTAAATTTTATCGAACATTCGAATGTCAATTTTTAAATTTAAACGAAAGGATGGTTGGTGACTCTTACAGTAGAGTATATGATAACTTTGATTACAATTAGTGATGATTTTGACATTGGGGGAAAAGTCGCCATATGATGACGTAGTTAGGACTCGTTTTAATGGGACAAAATGAAAGTAGAAAAGTGTGTCAAAACACCTGGTGGTCCTTTTGAGTGCGTAAGAGTGTCACCCTCTCTGCTTACATAATCCATGTTAGGATTTGTAATGGAATTGTTAGAGCTTTTAAGTGTTTAAAAATCACGACTCCCATCTCACCCACTTCCCCCCAGCCATCCTACTGTACAACCCACCACCCCACCTCCTACTTAACAACAACCAAAACGCCAATTCGTCTCTTAAATCCCAAAATAAAAGATGGAAAAAAATGTAGGATTAATTTGATGAGTGTCAGGTGGGATGGAGATGGGGAGAGGGAATATACGATGTGATGTTTTAATCCAAACTCTGATATGGTGACAAAAGAATTTCCAACAGGGAGAAAAAATTAAAAAAAAAATCAAATAAAAAAAAACTATAAACAACTCAAACGCCATCTTATGTAAATAATAGTAAAAAAAAACATAAGTCAGTCGTTAAAATGTAGAAAAATCAGCAAATATTTAGATAAAAAATGTAAATGCTTTTTAAAGGGGATGTTCCATGCGTCACTATCATCGTTCTGTTCGTCCATTGGTTGCTATGGTAATTTTAATAGATTTTAATATCAGAATTTCTATTTTTTTTTTTTTTTTTTTTTTTGGTAAATTCGAATGTTCTGGTAATTTAAATTGACTTGTGGTGATTATTACTATGACAATGGAACATTTTTCTTTTGTAAATTTAAAATTTGAATTTTTAAAATCATTGCATAGATTTCACTGAAAAGTGTTTGATTTTGACTTTTGGAGACTCAAAGTTCAGTTAAGAAACTTAGTAAAACAGCTGTTTTATTTTTTTAAGAAGTTTTATTTTATTAAAATTTGGTTACAATCATCTTTGTAGTGACTTAAGTTAGTGTGAATAAGAGATTGTTGTTGACAGCTGCAAAGGGATATTATTAACAATTAGCACTGGGTCATTTTAGAGAAACTTGAGAAGCTGATAAACATCGTCTTTTTCTGTAGCCCCCCCCCCCCACCCTCCCATCGTACTTCTCTTTCCCTTCTTAATAAATGATGGATGAGAAATCTTTTGGGTCCCACACACTCAGAGGACACACACAAGCACCGACTGTGTCAAGTACAGCAATTCTAATAGAAAACAGTAGTCAAAAGTGGAAATGTCAAAATTCACATTATGATGGAGTGCTTATTAGCATTCTCTAGGACCCTGAGGCCCCTGACCTTTTACATTTTCAACGGGCCAATTACCATCATGTTTAAAATGCTGTGAATAATATGCTAATAATAATAACAATAAAAAATCCACTCCAATATTTTCAATATGCTTCTAATAATAATAATAAAAAAAGTCGAAAATTTCATAAAGAGGGAGGAGGGTTGGGGAGGTTTACGACGACGACTAACTTCCGACCAAACCTTAAAAAAGTCGTTTCAAGAGGCCCCATGCTAGCTTTCCTGCTGAGAGAAGAAGACGAGGACTTCATATCAAACGTCACTTAAATCAGGGCAGGACAGGGCTAGCTGGTCAAGTATACTAAAAAGTAGCTAAATAGGGGCCCCAAACATTTTTGATGTTTTGACACATTTTTTTGCGAATTTTGCTGCTTTTTTTACTATAGATATTGACATTTCTTTATTGTAGACAGCTATTTTGTAGTTTTAGTTCCTAATTTAGGCTATTTGTTTGATAATTTAATTGGTTTATTTAAGGCATTTTATGATTATTAGAGTTTTGTAAATTGTGAGTGGGGGCCCAGTTTAAGTCTTTTTTTATTGGTTGGCCTCGGAGCCTTATCTTTAGTTTTGCATTTTTTTTATAAATAAAAATATCAAAATTTTAACAAAAGAAAAGAAAAAAAAATGTAATTTTGAAAGTCAACTGTGATTATATTTTGACGACAACGACATTGCTCTTGAGTGTAAGAAAAGGTTCCATTGAAATTGGACTTTTTTGCTCCCCACCCCCTCTTTGTTGTGACCATGAAAGAAAAAAAAAGTTTACCATGGCTTTTTGTCACACTTTTCAACATGTCTAAAATCCAAATCAATGTTTTTAGATTTCGACACGACACGTCCATCAAAAGTGATCCCCTCCCCCTTTCAACACTGTCACTACTTCCTCCCCCTGTGCGAGTCAGCTGACCTTTCAACTTCACGCTGAGACAAACTCACACTTTTAACTTTTCAAACATTTTTTTCGTAATTTCTTAGTCCAACTGAGATAATTATGCTTCACAGTTTAATGATTGACACACAAATTACATAACATAATGTTATGCCAATTTGAATTCTTTTATAGAGAAAAGTTTGAACTGTGGGGATTCTGCATTTAATTTGAACAGAAAAAAAAATTGGTTTTAGCTATAAAATTTAAAAAAATCAAATGTTCTGTTAGTTTATTCTAAAAAAAATCGAACGTTTTGTTAATTTATTCTAAGAAATGGGACGTTTTGTTAGTTTACTTTAAAAAAATCGAGCGTTTTTTCTTTTAAGTTTTAATTTAAAAATTCGAACATTTTCATGATAAAAATAGCATTTTGGTCGTTAATGACGTAAGAAGGACCTTTATAAAATTTAATTTTTAGGTTTTTGTACTAAAAACATAAATTTTTTGGTGTATTTTGTTGGTTGAGTCACATTAGCATATTGTTGCAAGTTAATTTTTGATTTCTGATGGCTTTATTGAGTGAATTTGTTAGTTTGAAACACTTCCTGTAGCACTTCCTGAGCTGCAATAGGTGCAGTAGGTGATCTTACAGTAGTACCGGTACAGTAGCTGTTGTATTGGCATGTTAAGGTTAAGGCATACTATACTGTAGCTGTGAGTCCATTGTGTAATTGACAAAGAAAGTCATCATGAAGCAATGCTACGCTGGTTAACATTCTCCAAATATTAAAAATATTTTCACTGAAAAATAAAACTATTTTTGAAGAAAAAGAAAAAAAAAAGTATTAAAAGAGTGAAATATTTTGCACCTGTGGTTCTCCATAACAAAATGGCAGAAGGCGCTCTCGTGCTGTGGTAAATTTTACACAAAAAAAAAACAACTTATTTTTTTGAAGAATTTGTACATGCGTTGCAAATCAGAAAGGAATTTTGACTTTCTTTTATAAAAAAAGAAAATATTAAAGAAATAAACACACTTTTGAAGATACAAATAGAAATGTAGTGAAGTTTGTATGAAAATGTCGTCTATTTTGAAGCTACGATATCACAATTGAACACCTGTGTGTTGTGTGTGTGTTTGATATCGCAATTTTATTAAGAAATTGAATATCATGATTCAGCAAACACTCAAATGCATGAAATAGCCTATTACATACACAGTACTTATTCAATTTAGCTTAACATTTTAACAATAACTGTACATTTTTTTCAAAATCAATTGTACTTTAGTTATTGCTAAGAGGGTAGATAAAAGTACATGTATAACTACAGTTTAACTAAAAGTTCAATACAGTATTGCTTTTTAAGGCAATTTTCACTTCTTATATTTTGTTTTTAAGACCATTTTAGTCAAATGTCGTGGATGGGTCTTACAAGGAGTCCTCCAGGGGGGGGGGGGGGGGTTAGAGAGGGACATCTTATGAAATCAAAATACTAAGGCTTAGTTTACAGTGTTTTAATACTTAAAATTGTACAAATTTAAAATTGGAATACAGTAAAACTTTTTACCGACTTTTATCTCGTTTTACCGACACTAGTTTCTTGTTTTACCGGCACCAGTTTTTCGTTTGACCGACACATTAATATCTCAATTTTTACTGTATCTAATTTCGGGTATTAGACTTGCTTTTTTGTTGAATAACTGAAGATGTTTTTTATTTTAAGAAAGCTAATGAATCTTCGTTAACTGTTTTTTATTTTTCTTCAATTTTTACCATTAAATTTAGACGATTTTTCTGAATTTTATTTGATTTTCCGTCTTTTCAATTCAAAGGTTGGATAAAACAACTTAATGTAAGTTGTAAAGCACAGATATTTCATAACAAAACGATATTAATGTATGGAAAAGTCGCTTAATCCATAATCCAGTATGTTAATGTTGGGGTTGCATAATGTTAAGCTTTATATTTGATAGAATTGAACAAAAAGGAAATAAAAAAGAGACTATTTTAGTGTTACAATATCTAGTGTTACAAGCGTGTGACAGGTTGTCTAACTTATAATTTAATTACAATTTAGATATATTTTTTCCCTTTCTTTTTCAATGATAAATTTAATGCAAATCATCATCAGCATCATCTTTCATTGGGTCATTGTAAAATATCAATATGTTGGATAAACATATCGACATATCAACTTTTAAGTAATTCCAGCTTTCAATACAGCAGGTGTCGTTGAATTAACACAAGAGAGAAGAGGGGTGGGAGTGGGGTGGGAGTGGGGTGGGGTGGGGGTATATTTTTACAATAAAAGGGTAGAGGGAGGCTTGAACACCAAAAAGGTGGATATGGAAAGTGGGTGGGTTAGATGAGGAGTCAAATACACTTTAAATCGATTTTTTTATAAAAATATATCTAAAAGCTGGTGGGGGCCCTTTTCTCATTTCCTGTGTCATAATAAAGTCAGAAATGATTAAAGTGTGGGTGTTGATGTGTTAAGTTGTGTCACAGGTGCTACAGCTATTGTTATTGTTTGGGGGCCCCATCCACCTAACAACCCACTTGCCCTTCCTTATACAGTACGTTGTAACCTATAAATAATGCCATTCACTTTATTTCTGAATTATTTATGCACTTATAACGCCACTTGCTACCAGCTAATTTATTACAACAGGAAATTAAAAAAAAACTTCACAATTGATTAATAACATGTATTTAATAGCACGCAGCATTTTATGTTCTTTTAAGGATTAATAATTATTTAAATATATACTAAATACTTGATTTAAAATTTCGTGTTATAAACATTTTTATTCTATTTATTTTTAAAATTGTCATTTGGAATATTTTAAAAACGTTCTAAAAATAAAATTGGAATTAAGCATGCGCAGTTAAGTTATGTGCTTATTATAAAATTCTAATAAATTAAAAGTGCAAGCTTGATCTAAGTTTAGTTGCCATGGTAAAAAAATAGAATGACATTACCGGTATTTAAAAACCACGTTCTTTTTATTTAGAACTCTATAAAGTACTGGTAGATTAGAAAGACGTCATGTTTAGCAACAAATCTTTCCTAAAAAGCGTTAAACTTAAAACTTTTAAAATGTTTTAAGCTTTATGATTGCATCTCAACAGCAATAATAATAATAATTCCTGTGAGAAAAATGTAAATTTTTGAATTTGAAGAGGCAATTTTCCAGTAGAGTTTCAATGACCTCACTTTGCATAACTTAAATAAATAAGCCTTCGTGTAATTACAGTGCACATACATGTACATGTATTGACTTCTACATTGTACATTGTATAGTATACTGTAGCTGCAGAGATGAAAAGTCAGATGATTAGCCATTGGCTAAACCTTGCTCACAGAAAAGAGTGTGAAGTGATAATTTTCAAATTAAGCTGTCAACAACTACATACAGTAGGTCCCACCCCATCTCACTATACCCCATCCTACCCTTACAATGTGTCCTTTTATTTACGTGTAATTGTATTGGTCCTTCTATCATCATCATCAGAGCGATTGTCATCTTTTTCCCATTCAGTATATCTATTACTTTTTTCTGACTTTTTAATTAGATTATTCACTGCACCTGATGTCCCTTCGTTTATTCCAACAATGTTCAACTGCTGGTACGCGTGCATTTTTTAGGCACGCCATTTGCAATGATTGATATGAGCAAACATAACATTTGAAATTTTTAATAATTTGATTAAAGACAATTCGCCTAATCAAAAAGAAAAATTTTTAATTGAACTTTAAATGTGGCTCGCAGTTTGTGAAAGGTTGATGAATGGTTGTTAAAATGAAATAAAGTTAAAAAGTAGCTCAGCAGTTATTATGACTTCAGCAATGGCCTTTTGTAAGATATAAAAGTGCAATAGGACGTAGTGAGGGGGCGCAAGTGTATTGGATTGGGTGATTGGCTTTTCCCTCCTTTTTCATGTTTCAATGAAAATATTAAACAAGCAACCGTTGGCTGCTGCACGTGTAAATGAAAGCGCCCCCCTACGGTCACACGTTGCAAGAAAAAGACCTTTGTTATTGTACTGTACAATCCATCTTATACATTTTTATTATTTGAAATTTTTTTTTCTTCTTTCGAGTTTGCTAATGGACAAAACGTGTGATAAGTCAAACAGGGTGATTTTTCAATGATGATGATTTTTTTTATTAAAGTTTTATATTTGGTTAAATGGGGAAGTGGAAAATATGTAAGCGCTCCTGGTGGTTGAATTTATCATCAAAGTCAACACATTAATATTCGTTAACACCTTTTTCAAAACTTAATTAACGACTTTTTTATTTACTATTTTAAAAAGTATTTTAAATCATTTATTCAGTTTGGCTTACATTAAATATTTTAGCAAGCTAATTTAGCCATTGTGGAGTTTTAGGCAGCTAAATTAGTTGTAGTTTAAAGTTTTATTGCATTTTGTTTTAAAAATTTGGTTGCCATCACGTGCATTTAACTCATTGCTAGCAGACGATCATTCTACATTCTGAAATTTCGATTAGAACGATTTAAAATTTTAAAAATTGTAATCACGTGGATTGGTGTTTGTTGTTGATGTATGGATTAAATGAGCAAAGGGAAATGCAGGTAAACATTTGAGCCATAAAGTGTGTAGTGGATTCTCTTTTTGTATTGTTTTTATATTAATGTGAGTTTATGTTATATTTATTTTCACAATTCGTCACGCAATTATTTTCATGGCGATGATTCATGAAAGCAAATGAGAGAGATAAACAGTAAGAGTAAAAGCGGCTTTTCTCTTTGTAATGCAAATCACATTACAAAAAAATTAAAACAAATTATTCCAATTAAAAATAAAAGTGTTTGTTCATTACATTGGTCAACGAGCCACTTTTATACTGAGATTTTTTTAAGGAAACTAAATTAGATTCAAAAGCGTTCAAAATTGACTTCAATGGACTCAAATGTAGCTTTTTCAGGGGAAAATTTAGATTTTATTATAGGAAATGTGGGATTAAGAAACTAAATTTTGATTAAACTGAACTTCTGACTATACTGAATGTATATTGTGGTGTAGTGTAGGTATGTGCACTGTTTGTGACTAAAAAGAAGGGAATAATATTTGGACTGTGACATTCACACTGAATAAAAATGAGGCAAAAAGTAAGGCTAGTTTGGTCATTTCTCTCTCTCTCTCCCTTCCCCCCCACACCCCCGTCCCTCAACTCCCCCCGTCCCACTCCCCTATTTTTACGTATCATGAAACATTCACAAGTATAAAAGAAGTCTTAAATAATACAATATATTCATTCATAATCACCCTCCGATGAGTCCATATAGGAGTCCTTTTGTGTGTCCCAACTCTTTTCATCTACCACCCACCTCCCATCCCATCCACCCTGCTCCCCACCATTCTGCTGTGATAATGGAGATGTTATCACCCAACAGTTGACGGGACAACAATGTAACGATAGCTAATTCACTGCAGTTACACTTATTCACAACTCAAATAAAAAATAGGAAAAATTGAGACACATTAACTTTGACTCTTATAGTTTGTCTAAAAATTGTTAACTCAATATTTGCATCTGTTTTTAATTGGTGTATTGCCTATTACGTCATCAAACGTTTTTAGTTAATTTATAACACTAATAATTAAGTTAAAATCGATCAATAGTTGAGTGAGTTTAAATAATGTCGGTTGTTAACATAGCTTGACCATAGGAACAACCGACACGACTTATGAGTCAATTAAAAATGAATTACACTTAGCAACCAAAGCACGTGATTGTTCGTTGCTATAGACAAGACGCCGTCTTAGAATAATAAAAAAAGAGTTTAAATATTTAAATTTTCAATTAGAACTTCAGATTTTAATTAGTTTGAAATGGATCGGCAATGGTTGGGTCGCGGGTCGTGTGACTTTGCTGCATTTGGTTGCAAATTAAACGCTATAAAAAGTACAAACAAAGCAAAATGCCCTGTTTTAGTAGAAGGGGATTTTTTTTTCTGGCTAAAAAGTTGAATTAAAGGTGTTATAAAGGGATGAGAAATAAATTGGGCAGAGGACACGTAAATACACACTCACGCAAAAGGAAAATAAATTTTATTTTGTGCATAACAATCATAATGGATCCACCTTCTCAATTTGCAAAAGGAAATCATAAATAAGTCTGTTACGTAATCAAAAGCAACTCTTGAGCCACTCAACCCCCCCCCCCCCCCCCTTCATCCCATCCCATCTCTACCTAACACCCTTCACCCTACACCTGCGCCCCCACACAACACAACACACAAAAAACCCTCTAATGATGATGATTTAACACGCATTCTAACGGAAATGGGGGCAAAATATACATATGAGTCTTCACCCTCCTTTAATAGCCACCCAACCACCCCCAACAGCAGATTGATGATCCTCAACTATTAATTATTTTTTTTATCAAAAATGGTTTACAAATAATGAAAAAAAAAGATTGATCATTTTATTTTTATTTATTAATTTATTTGTGTGGTCAATTTGTTTTTGAGCTTTGACCACAAAAAAATCGCTGGTTGAAATGTTTATTTGTGGTCAATGCAGTTGCACGCCATTTTGAATATTATGTGCTAATCTTATGTAGATTCATTGATGACGTCAGATGTACTGTACAGCCATTTTATAGTGGATTTTTAACCGGAAGTTTAATGGGAATGATGATTTCTGACTTTTTATAAAAGCAAATTTAGTACTTTCATTAGAAACATCTTAATTCGTAAACAAATGATTGTCTTAATTGCACTGATTGATTTAAGTGAACCCATCAATTTAATTAGTTGTATTTGTCCAATTAGTTAATGAGCATTGACGTCATTTTTTGATTTCTGATTAACTTAAGTTAGCTGTGTCAATTTAGCTGCTGGGATTTGGATTTTAGTTTGCTTCTATTTTTATATGATTGCAAATGATGAGAGATGGAGAGACCGGAAGTTAATGAGGAAGATGAAGTAAATGCCTCATGTACGGTAGTTTTAGTGTTTGCTATTAGGATTTAGGCTTTCTTGAATGATTATTATGCTAATCTAGTCCATTATTAAGTCGTATAACACATAAATATAGACTTATTTTGTTGCTATTTATATTTGGCTGTACAAATAGGAGTGATGATGAGCTAACATACAAATAGCTTTGCTGTATTTGCTTTGCAATAAAAGTCTATTAATAAGTTAAGTCCAGAAGAGATTGACCACGATCACCGACACTGACACTGATTGCAATGCAGCCATTATGACCATAAAAGCCATTAGAACCGGTTCTGGTACTGGATTATTTTTTGCCATAGAAACAAATCCAAAATTTAGTGAGAAATTGTACTAAATTTGGGCTTTTTATAAACTACTCTTGTCTTAGTTTGAGCTTTTTTTACCGACTAAATGTTGATTTTAGTGTTTAATTTAGTTTTTAGAGTCTAAATTTGGCCTAAAAGTAAAAAATGGATGTTATTTTGTAAATTGCCTATTGACTTGTGCGAGAGAAAATGCAAATGAATAAATTGTATTGGACGCCATTAAGCGTAAAGGTATAAAATAGTCACGTGCCATGACAGAAGGCTGTTAACTTCCGGGGATGGAATAAAAATACGAAATTTTAAATAAGAGTCACGTGTCTATTTGTGCTGTGGAATATTTAATGACTTTCAAAACGATCAAAATCTCTATTCACACTTGTTTGCAATTTTTGGATTAAAATATCAGCCTAAATTAGACATTTATAAGTCTCTTTTCATATTTCTACAACGCTCCATCTTCCCTTCCATGTACCAATTTAGCTCCTCCCTCTTGCCCCTCCCCCTCACTGACTTTGGGGTGGCCACTTTTATACATTAATTTTGCACTTTTGTCTATTTTAGTACGTTTGAGTCCAAATATTGCCAATTTTATGATTTGTAAATTGGGTTTAAGCCAAGTTATTTGTCTTATCAGCTATTTAGGTTCCTTAAAGACAATTTTCTTAGACGTTTTGATTATTTGAAGATAATTTTTGTCAATTGTAATGATTCCTGCGGGGGGCCCGGAAGCCCCCAACCTGTTTTCCATTGTAATTAGACTTTTTTTTGTTGTTAAATGCTAGAAAAGCAATTAAGGCAATGTCGCCATTAATTGTAAAAAGAAATAATAATTGAGTGTGAAAAGTGTTTGGTGTCTTGCTGGCTTTTTACTTTTAAGCATTTTAGACTGTGTTTTTGCGTGACACTTCATCCCCCTCCCATCCTATCCTATCCCATTCCATCTCATCCCCTCCATTTGATTAACCAATATGGCGTCGGTCACGCCAACCGTCGGCTCTCTCAAGGTGGTCTCTTTGGTTTCTTCAACTTTTAATTTTTACTTTAAAATCCAGACAGACAAAAGGCTTTCAAATTCAAAATAAATTAGATGAGAAATATTTGATATGAAAACAAGTCTTAATGACTGATCGACTATTAACATTAACCAATCAAAACATTAAATGTGTAACACTCAATTGAAAGTTAAACAATTAGAAATCTAAAAACAAAAAAGAAAAAAAAAATGGTCAAAAATCCTATTTTTAATTCAATAAAAAAGATGAGGTGAATAATTTAGTATTTTATTGTAATATGAAAATCAATGGGAGACTGAATGATGGATTACATAATGTGGGTGTTTGTTGAGGATGTGGGTGGGGGAGAGGCTTTTGTTTTCTTACAAGATGGATGGGTGTGTACTGTGCACTGTGTAGTGTAGTTGCCATGGTTACTCACACATATACAATCGCATGCTTTTGTGTTTACTCAATGCGCACGCGCGTGTGTGTGTGTCACATAAACTGTTATGCAATTTCCATTGTTTTTATGTGTCAAAAATAGTCAATCACTTTATTTGCTTTGCTTTATAGGCAACTTTTATTATTAAAAGTCAAAATACTTTGCTTTTATTATTAAAATTTTTTTATCTTTGCTGATTTTGGGAAATTTTTATGTGAGAAATTTCACCAAAAAGTCAACAACTCAAATTATAATAAAAATTAAGTCTATTTTTTTCCTCTAAAACTTAGATAAACTGACTTTTTGCCAATTAAGCCTATTTTAGATATATTAGACTTTCTTTTAAACTTGTTTAGTATAGCATTTAGATGTTAAAATGAGCTAAAATAGTCATAGCTTTGAGGTATTTGAGAAATTTATTGAGGTGGAAATATTTAATGAATGTTGCACAATATGTTTGCATTCACACGAGACTTTTTTACGCTTAAAATTTAGCTTTAAGCATCTAAAATAGGAAACACATAATATAATTGGATAAATTCACAATTACATGTACATGTACTGTACTGTAGGTTTCTTTGCCTATTTTTAATCTTCCCTAAAGCTATTTTCTATCTCAATGACTCTTCTCTTGTACAGTACAAGATGAACCCTTAAGCTCCCACCACCTCCTACTCGTCCCACCCCCCACATATCCACTCAACTGGACTTTTAGGTTTTTAAAAAAGTGAACATCATTAAATGTATTTAGTCATCCATTTTGCATTAAATTTAGCCCTTTATGCTTAATTAGGTTAAAAGATATAATACATACAAGACTCCTCCATTGTTTGGTTACATATTGCAATAATTATAAAAAGATTTTAGATTTAGTTAGATGATTATTATGGCTATTTAGAATTAAAATTAGAATTTTTTTTTCTAAAATAGCACTTTGTATATCCAAACTGCAGTAAGGCTTTTGTTTTATTTGTTTGCTATTTTAATAGACTATAATATGCTAATTTAATAATTATAAAATTGTTTGAAATGTCTAAATGCAGGCAACTTTTAAATATCTAAATTAGCTAATTTACGATTAAAATCTTAAGATAAAGATGATCTATTTTGCACTTTGAGTTCATATTTTAGTTAAAATGTCACTTTTTTTAAATTTTAGTCTATTGATTGAAGTAGGAGGGATAGAAGAGGGTGGGATGGGAAGTTGGTTGTGTATGAGAGTGTAACACATGGGATAATATAGTACATTAGTTAAGTTATAGCAAATACATTACGTTATAATGAAAAAGACACCATTTCTATGCTAATCCTAGCTGGAAGCCACTTCACAGCTCAATTTATATTTAACAAAAGTGACCAAATACTTTTTAGCTAAAAAAAAAATAAAATAAAAATAGGCAATTTAACTTTGATTGATAATCAAATGTTTATTAGGAACTAAATTTATCATTTTAATCATAAAATTAATTGTTGTTTTTAGATAGTAATTCAGTTAATAGGTTTATTATTTGCTATATTAGCAACTTTAGAATGCTAAAATATGTTAGGCAACTAATATACTGTACCGATAATCGTTTATTTTGTGATTCATAAGTAGTGTCGCCGAAATGCCTAGAAATATATGCAAAAATACGACATTACTTGTGAATCAAAATTGAAAGCCAAAAGTAAACAAAATTTGTTTGAAAACGCAAATTGCAATTGCAATGCCACAATCCTTGTTAATTTGAGAGACCAATAAGATTATTGGGTTTTAGAAACCAGAAAACCAATGTAATCCATTGGATTTAGCCATTGAAATTGAATTGAACTGGCCATTGACCATTTTAGACCATCATTGGTCTTTTATAAAAATCGTTTTCAATGATTATGGCTAAACACACCATATTTCACTTTTTGTAAAGTGAATAAAGTGAAAAGGCTGAAATCACAGCATGAGATTCAAATACAAAAACACAAATAAATAAAAGGTAAAAGGTCATTGAAATTACTTTACGTAGGGAATGATGATAGGGGTACTTTACACTGTACAGTATATACATAGACTGTGACTGTCCACTGTCCAAATACTAAACAACTTACTTAACAACTGATTCTCAACCTTTTCGTTGCTTACTTGTGTGTGTGTGTGATGACGGTGTAGCAGACGACAACCACAATGTACATGTGTATATACTTCAAAAGTCATTTCTACAAAAATATTTTCAATTGTGAAATGTAGAAAAATGGCCCTTCCCTTCTTCCACCCCACCCCACCCATCCAACCCCTTTAAAAATTTATTAATGAAACTTCAGGGGGTCGAGGGGGAGGGGGTGGACCAACTGTCAACTTGAACTATTTTAGTTAGTTTAGGAAGCACATTTTGACCTAAGTGGCATCTGGTCTATTGTTGTTGTTTATTTTTGAGTTTATGAGACTTCATTTAGTAAGAATTTTGCCAATTTTAGTTGACTATTTTATCATGGAATTTTTGTCCAGTCACAAAATAAGCAAAAAGTTTTGAAAATGCCATTTAGACACTTAAAAAAGTGTATTTTTTAAAATTATTCTTTTTTAAATTTGAGGTTTTCTTTAATTGGTGTTCTTTTAATCCATTCGAATAATAATTCAAACTTTTTTGTTGTTTAAAAGTGAATTTAGAAGTTCGATTATGTTTATTTCTAAATTCGAATGTTTTTATTTTAAAATTTATTTTGTAGTGCCTTGAAGTGCAAATCTAGTACTGTATCACTGATTGCTTAAATGATAAATGCAAATGTGAATGTTGGTTGAATGTGAAAGGACCAAGGTTGTGAACCCCTTGCAGCCAATGTATTGACATTTTATCATTAATAATAAATATCATTTCCTTTGTATTTGGAAGGTAAATTGTGAATGTGTGTCCATATATGTTAAGAAATTGAGGGGCTGGAGGAAGGCAGAAGGAGGGGTAGTTCAACCCTCCTATTTATATTGTATTTCAACTCTCAATATAATGTTAGAATACAGAAAGTGAACATTTTTTTTTGCTTCAATTTCCCCTTTATTATTAATTTATTGTCTGTGTGTGTGTACATAACTATTGATTTATAAGATAGTTTAAGTTACAAACACTTTAACATTCCTTTCACACCTTTTTTTTTTCTTCTATCAAATACAGGAAAAAAAAAGTCTCTTTCTTTAAAGTTTTTGCCCCTTTTCACTTTTTTATAGCTCCATTTAACAAGCAAAATGACAACTCAATTTTTGATATATAAACTTCACTCTCTGCTCTTTTGTGCTTTTCTTTTCTCCCATTTAACACAATGGTCAACAGTTCAGCACTTTAAGTTTAGTTAAGAATTCTGACACTTTTGCTTGACAAATAGTTTTTATTTAGATTATTAACTGCTACGCATAGAATGAGGGTTTTTTTATATTAAAATCTATTAATTTAAAAAATAGAATAGAATGCACGACAGTCGTTTATTTCCCAAATTTTTAACGTTCTACACGTCAAACTTGTATTCGAATGTACAGTATGAAAACATTCTAAAATTTGAATTAAAAAGATAAGTTAACAGGGTATTCTAAACTTTGAATTTGTATTTCAAGAAAATTTTAGTTGTTATAGTAACCAACTCACGTGAACACGCTACAATTTATTGTGAGAACATTCTAAAATTGAAATTTAGATGATGAAATAAATGGAAAGACACTAGCTTCGTTATTGGTTAATCAAACAGAACATCCGTTTTATTAACTTTTTAGGAATTCCACACTTAAATAAGATTTAGTTTATTATTGTAAACGTTTAAAATGCTAAATAGAAAATGTCCTATTAATCTAGTACACTTTGACCTGCCAATTTTCCACTGTTCACTTGTTTAGCCAAAATACAGTGGACTTTTTTGATATATAAATCACCAAATACATTATTATACAGTGTATACTGTGTGTAAACATAACAGCCGAGTGACTTTGCAAAATCTTTTTCTCCTTATATGGGTTATAAGGCTTTAAAATAAAAGGTCATTGGAATTTTGGAAATTTTCACGGCTCAATTTACAAATGAAACATTCAATTGTGTTTGTAAAGAGCAAAGGGCCCAAGCGAAACGAAAGGGGGGCACAACAAAAAGTAATAAAATATGAGCTGGGAGGAGTTTTCAGTTCAAACTTAAATTGCAACAAATATAAATAAAAACTGAAGTGAGCAAAAGTGAAAGAAAAAAAAGTCAGGTGTAGAAAAGTCACTTAGGACCATTGAAAAGAGTGTGTGAGGAGGCGAAAAAGAAGAAGAAAAAGAAGGGGGGGGGGGGGGGGGGGACCTGTCTCACACCTCATTAGAAAAAGCCCCTGCAATTGAATGGGGGAAGGCTGAGAAGTAACAATTGAGATGAGACTTGTCACAACCAAACTTTTTTTTTTCTTCAAAAAGTTGTACTGTATTCCTGTTTGGGACGTTTTCTCTGTACATTTGAAACAGCTTTATTACCATCTCGTTTTTCATCCTTTTGGTTTGGTTTTGGGCTTTTCTATACAACACACGACAACTATTACTCGGATATCGCATCTCCATTAATCAAACGTAATAGCCCCTTGAATCCTGGCCCGGCCCGTCCTGTCCCAAACAAATAACAACACTCTTTTCACACCTTTTCTTACAAACAATATTCAGTTACACTCTCCACACCTTCTAATATGCCTTTCTAACTTTTTAGTCAAATTGTTGACAAACATATTTCTCAATACTTTGCAATATTTTGATGGTTTGAGTATTTAATTTGCTTAAAGTTTATTGATTTGAGTTTGTAATTAATGATTAGTCAGCTGTTTTCAATCACTTAACATTTCTGATTGTGGTCAAGCAAAGCAAAGGTGATGAATATAAAAGTTTGTTGTTTTGATGTAATTTGTGTGTTGTCGACCATTTTGTAAATAAAAGTGAATGATGTGATGATGATGATTGATGGAAGAATTCCGTGTTCATAGTTTCATTTGAAGCCGCCAATGAAGAACAAGAAAAAGGGGGGAAAAGATTTAAGACAGTTTTTGGGCCTCACAAGTTAAGAAAAGCAGCTGTAAACACATTTTCATTCATTCATTACTCTTTCAACTACATTAAAAACAAAAAAAAAAGTTATTAACAAATTCACATGTTACTTTACTTTTGAAA
>JAAFCF010005931.1:19177507-19189025 GCA_013389785.1 Helicorthomorpha holstii | reverse complement strand
TATTTCTTGTCAATAAAACAAACTCCAAGAAAGAAACGAGACTAATTATCGTGAGTTCCAATGGAGTTTTGTCTCGTTTCTTTATTTCTTGTCAATAAAACAAACTCCAAGAAAGAAACGAGACTAAATGTCATCAGTTCCAATGGAGTTTTGTCTCGTATCTTTTTTTATCACTGAGAAATAAATGTCAATAAAGAAACGAGACTAATTCTCGTGAGTTCCAATGAAGTTTTGTCTCATTTCTTTCTTAAAACTAAGGGGAAAAAATGCTAATAAAAAACGAGACTATTTATCATCAGTTCCAATGGAGTTTTGTCTCGTTTATTATTGAACACTGAGAAAAAAAATTTTCAATAAAGAAATGAGACTTTTTCTCTCATCAGTTTCAATGGAGTTTTGTCTCGTTTCTTTATTTCTTGTCAATAATACAAAGTTCAGAAAAGAAACGAGACTAATTCTCATGAGTTACAATGCAGTTTTGTCTCGTTTCTTTATTTCTTGTCAGTAATACTAAGTTATAAAATAAAACGAGACTAAATCTCATTCGTTCCAATGGAAGTTTGTCTCATTTCTTTATTTCTTGTCAATAAAACAAACTTCAAGAAAGAAACGAGACTAAATCTTATCAACTCCAATGGAGATTTGTCTAGTTTCTTTCTTTAAACTAAGAGAAAAAAATGCTAATAAAGAAACGAGACTAATTTGCATCAGTTCCAATGGAGTTTTGTCTCGTTTCTTTGTTTACACTAAAAAAAAAGTCAATAACGAAACGAGACTAATTCTCATCAGTCACAATGGAGTTTTGTCTCGTTTCTTTCTTAAAACTAAGAGAAAAAAATGTCAATAAAGAAACGAGACTAAATCTTATCAATTCCAATGGAGATTTGTCTCGTTTCTTTCTTAACACTAAGAAAATAAATGCCAATAAATAAACGAGACAAAACACCCTTGGAACCAATGAGAATTAGTCTCGTTTCTTTATTAAAACTAAGAAAAGAAAATGCTAATAAAGAAACGAGACTAATTCTCATGAGTTCTAATGGAGTTTTGTCTCGTTTCTTTCTTAAAACTAAGAACAAAAAATTTCAATAAAGAAATGAGACTAATTTGCATCAGTTACAATGGAGTTTTGTATCGTTTCTTTCTTAAAACTGAGAAAAAAAAAATGCCAAAAAAAAGAAACGAGACAAAACAGCATTAGAACTGATGAGAATTAGTCTCGTTTCTTTATTAGCATTTTTTTCCTTAGTTTTAATAAAGAAACGAGACTAAATCTTATCAATTCCAATGAAGTTTTGTCTGTAAATCACTTCTAAGACATTCAGTTTCTTAAAAGTGCAATCTCAGAGCCACGTCCAATCAAGACTATCAAAAGTCAATGTCCATCGATATATTAAAATATAATCATTATTATTGTACGCTAAAAAATTTACAAATAAAATCTCATCTAATTTAAAAATTTCACCTAATACATCAATCAATCAATGATAAGAATCCATCAAAATGCTAAGAAAAATGCTTTAAGAAATCAAAAAATCCATGAGCCTTCAGCCAAGTTCTCACACATTTCGAGTCAAATAATTTCACTTCCGGCATATTTGGAAAGCAGTCGTAAATGTATTCGTAGTTCATTGGGCTGCTTTCATTACGGATCATATTAGCTTCCACTGCCAAATCAATCACGTAAACCATGTGACAGAAACCCCACATCAAACCGGAAGTATCTTTCTTTTCTCGGACGAAATCTGCAATTGCCACAACTTCTTCTACATTTGTGAAGTCGTCGTTGTGAATGGTGATAAATCCTCCTTTGTTTTCCCCCGGAAGTGGACGAAGACGAATAAAGTTGTATCTTAAATTGCTGTTGTAGAAACAGCTGGCTAAAAGTGACCAATAAGCGTCCAGTGACGCGTCGTCCTGACAATGCATTTTCCAAAAACCTGATAAAAGTTGTTCCTCCCAAGCGAAATCAAGGAGATAGTTTTTTAGTGGACTTGTAAGGCGACGGACAATGTTAATGTGGTCAATCAATTGGGTTGTAGGCCGAGTTGGAAACATTGCGTCATAGACACTGTCATGGTCCAGCAAACTACGATTCACAACGGTCAAAGTTCTTCTTCTAACAAAGGCAGAAACTAAATTAGCTAGTTGATACTAAAATAAGTTGGTTTTATGATTAAGTAAAAAAGAAACGGGAAATGTGGCCATTGAAACTCATGCGAATTAGTCTCATTTCTTTATTAGAAGTTTTTGCTTTCACGTGGAAATTAAGAAACGAGATTTTTCTTCATTTGACCTAATGCGATTTTGTCTCATTTCTTTATTTAAACTTTTTTTTTTATCTCACAAGACAATAAAGAAACGAGATTTATTGTCATTTGAACGAATGCAATTTTGTCTCATTTGTTTCTTAATATTTTTTTTTTTTTTGTTTTAACATGACAATAAAGAAACGAGATTTATTGTTATTTGAACTAATGCAATTTTGTCTCATTTATTTTTCAAATTTTTTGCTTTCACTTGACAAAATAAAGAAACGAGATTTTTCTCCATTAGAACAAATGGAATTTAGTCTCATTTATTTTTCAAATTTATTTGCTTTCACTTGACAAAATAAAGAAACGAGATTTATTGTCATTTGAACGAATGTAATTTTGTCTCATTTCTTTCTTGATTTTTTTTTTATTGTTGTTGTTGTTTTAACATGACAACAAAGAAACGAGATTTTTTCCCATTAGAACAAATGAAATTTAGTCTCATTTCTTTTTTAAATTTGTTTGCTTTCACAAGACTATAAAGAAACGAGATTTTTCTCCTTTTTAACTAATGGGATTTAGTCTCATTTCTTTCTTAATATTTTTTTTTTTGCTTTCACATGACAAAAAAGAAATGAGACAAAATCACATTCGTTCAAATGGCGAAAAATCTCGTTTTTTTATTAATTTTTTTTTTTTTTTTTTTTGCTTTCATATGACAATAAAGAAACGAGATTTTTAGCCAATAGAACGAATGCAATTTTGTCTCATTTTTTTTTCAAATTTGTTTGCTTTCACTTGGCAAAATAAAGAAACGAGATTTATTGTCATTTGAACTGATGTGATTTTGTCTCATTTATTTATTTAAACTTTTTTTTCCTCAAAAAACAATAAAGAAACGATATTTTTCTCCATTAGAACTCATGCGATTTTGTCTCAATTCATTATTATTATTTTTTTGCTTTCACATTACAATTACGAAACGAGACTTATTGCCATTTGATCTTGTGTTATTTTGTCTCGTTTCATTAAATACACTTTGTTTCACATTAGAAAATGACACTAAATCTTAACTTTAAAACTTACTCAATCTTTATTTTCTTGTGATAAGAAAGAAATTCTTCCAATGTGAAACGGCTCATTGATGAAAAAATGTCCGGTATAAAAGTAGTAGCTCTGGCCATTTTAAACTATCCAAACAAATAAACAATAAACCATTTGCATAAAATTACATTGAAATTAATTGATAAATTGCTAGATAATTGATCAATTAAACTAAATCGTCATTTACCTTGTTACTTTGACTAAAAATCTTACAAAACGTTGCAAACTGAAAGTCTTTTTGACGCAGACGAACAACAAATGTGACAATTACATGACATGACGTCAACTTCTAAGAAAACCATTTAGTTTTACCGTTAGCTCAAAAGATGGCGCTAAGCTCACCAATAAGGTTTACCAATCTCTGACTCTAATTGTCTCGCGAACCGCCAACTTAATTTAAAGAAACTCAATTAAAAATTATTGATTTTAGTAAATTTTGTTTATGATTTTGAAGTTTTCAATGAATTTATTTTGATTTTAGTGAATTTTGTTTATGATTTTGAAGTTTTCAATGAATTTATTTTGATTTTAGTGAATTTTGTTTATGATTTTTAAGTTTTCAATGAATTTATTTTGATTTTTGTGAATTTTTTTATGATTTTTAATAAATTTAATTTGATTTTAGTAAATTTTTTTATGATTTTTATGTTGTCAATGAATTTAATTCACCAATAAGGTTTACCAATCTGTGACTCTAATTGTCTCGCGAACCGCCAACTTTTGTAGCAGACGAATTAACAAGTAGACAATGACATTTAACGTTTAATAAATGACCAAATGGGCGTGGCTTTTACCTGCACTAATTACTAAAAAGTTAAAGCTCCGCCCATTTTAGAATTCGTCTGCTTTTAAGAGCTTCCTGTTCACATTTTCATATCAAATGAGCAAAACTGTTTGGAGCAACTAATTCTGGAGAAACTTAAAAGGTAAATGATGACTAATTTCAATTGTTAATTTCCTAAAAAGTCAAAACTAAATTTGAACATTAATTCAATTGTAATTTTCTGCCGTTTATTTAGCTTGTAAAGTTGACAATGGCCCAATGGATTGATCCATATTTGTTTTCTTCGTTGTCTTTTACTTCAATAAACCGATTCATCAAAGAGCATTCATTGACGATATCAAAGTAAGTTTTTTGTAAATCAAATTTAATCAAGTTTTACCGGGTGATTCTCTAATTTAGAACACAGAAAATAAGACTAATTAGTTTTAGTTCAAATGGCAAATTGTCCTGTTTCTTTATTGCCATTTGAAAGAAGAAATTTCTAAGAAAAAAATGAGACTAAATCGAATCTGTTCAAATGACAATTTTTCCCGTTTATTTGTCTTTTGAAGGAAAAAATAATTTAATAAATTAGTGAGAATAAATTACAAGAGTTCCAATGACAATTTTTCCCGTTTCTTTTTTTTGCAATATGGAAAAAAAATATTAAGAAAGAAATGAGACAAAATCCCATCCGTGCCAATGGCAATATTTCCCGTTTCTTTCTTGTCGTTTGTGGGAAGAAATTTTCAATAAAGAAAAGAAAAGAGACGAAATCGTATCAGTTCGAATGACAAACTTTCCCATTTCTTTTTCTTTACATATCAAAAAATTGAACTAAAGAAATTTTGAAGGAAAAATTTTTTAGTAAATTAGTGAGACTAAATTCCATCAGTGCCAATGGCAATATTTCCCGTTTCTTTTTTACTATATGAAAAAAAAGTCTAATAAAGAAATGAGACAAAATGACTTTTCTTAGTTCAAATGACTATTTTTCCCATTTCTTTGTCTTTTGAAGAAAAAAATATTTTAATAAATTAATGAGACTAAATAGTATCAGTTCAAATGACTATTTTTCCCGTTTCTTTTTCCTTTAAAGAATATAAAAAAATTGAAATAAATTTTTGAATGAAAAAAAATTGTAATAAATTAGTGAGACTAAATTGTATCAGTTTAAATGACGATATTTCCCGTTTCTTTCTGGCCATTTGAAAAAAAAAATTTCTAAGAAAAAGAAATGAGACTAAATGACATTAGTTCAAATGGCGATTTTTCCCGTTTATTTATTTATTTTTTTACATAAAATCAAAAAAAAAAAAAAAAAAAATTTGAAACAAAGAAATGAGACAAAATCCCATGAGTTCCAATGGCAATATTTCCAGTTTCTTTTTTTTTTTTTGCTACAGGAAAAAAAAGTTTAATAAAGAAACGAGACAAAACCGTATCAGCTACAATGGCAAACATTCCCGTTTCTTTCTTGTCATTGAAAAAAAGAAAGTTTCAATAAAGAAATGAGACAAAATTGCATTAATTGCAATGGCAAACATTCCCGTTTCTTTCAATATCTCAATTTTTTCTGGCAAAACTAACTTGAACTAACTTGTTTTTTATTTTTTCAGAAGAGACAAAATGGTTATCATGAATCAAAAGCTATTGGACCTTGAAGACATCAAAACCAAAGCCATGAGAAAACGTCTGACTTTCAGAGCCGTTCGCAGAGCAAGAATATTAGCCAGCGACTATCAAATGGCCAACTACAAACTGCTTGATTTAGCCGAACAGGAGAACTTAGTGTCCGGTTTCTGGAGAATTTACTGTGACAACGACGCTTTATTGGACAAATACTGGAGAATTTTGGCTCAGAGGTTTTACGACAGCAATTTGGACTTTGATTATTTGCTCTTTCGGCCTCGTCGAGAAGCCGGAGGACTGATAACCATTCACAATAAAGACTTTAGAAATCTAAGGGAAATTAAAAATATTGCAAATTTAATCAGAAGCCTTTCAGTCAAAAAGCAAATAGTTAACGATGTCAGTTCCAATGGTTCCAATGGTTCCAATAACGGTAACCTACGTATGCATTACGTGTTAGATGTGGTGGTGGACGCGATGATACCAAACCTTGACAATGACTTGCAGATCTTATCGTACATTTACACAAGTTTTCCTTGTGAAGAAGACAAACTGACTTTTCTTTTCTCCAGTAAAGTCAAAGAATGGTTTTTGGCCAATGGACACAGAGAGGAAGACCTTTGAATAACTGGATTGGATTTTTGTTGATTGATTGCTTATTTTGTATGAGAAAATTTTGTAGCTTAAACATAACAGTACTTAAATTTAGTTTATATTGAATTTTTACCAATGATTTTTAATATCAAACAAATGCAATAAATAAATTTTTTTTTAATAGAAATTTGTATTCAAATTGGATCTTCATTTCGTAAAAGTGGCTCTGATTTTAAAAGTTTTATTTGATTATTTACTGATAATTAAACGTTGATAACTTTGAATCAAAATATTCATTTGAATCGATTCAGATTTACATTCATTTGAATCGTATTCGAATAAATTCGAATGAATTTAAAAGTGAAATTACTGTATTCGAATGAAAACATGAATCCAGTGAGTAACGTCATATGAATAAACAATGAAATTAGCTAGTTATTCATGTTTAACACGTGAGAATTGCTATGCTACTTAGTTAGTGGTTTGTTCGAATTGTAATCTGATTTCAACTTCTCAAGAACACAAATCTAAACATGAAATCAAGTGAGTAGAACATAGCGAGTTATTCACGTTTAGAACGAGAAACATGCTATGCTACCTAGTTCGTGAGTTTAGTGAATTGTAATACAATTTCAACTGCTCAAGCAACCTTAGTGATTACAGTACATTCTGAGCTCGGGTACGTGCTAACATAGTACGTTCTAATCCAGTACGTTTTAACACCGTACGTTCTTGAGTTTGCTTGAGACGTTGACATCGTATTAGAATTCGCTAAAACCACTAACTAGATAGCGTAGAAATTCTCTCGTTCTAAACGTGAATAAATAACTATTTGCAACTCTACTGATAATTGATTGGTCAAATTGTATACAAAGTGGAGTTTGTTTAACTTGCTTTTTTGATTGTATATTTTTTAAAATTTTGGTAATTTTTTAGAGTAAAACCCCCAACTGACATATTGATTTATCATTAAACTGTTCAAACGTAAAAACTGATCTTAATTGACTTTACTGTATTATCAATCCATGGTAAACAAGTGAACCACAACTTCACAAGTATCTTGTTGATAATTATGTCTCTTGCAAGTCCAGTGTGGTCATCTATAATTAACTATTCAATGGACAACATGAGTGTCTGTGCCAACAAAATTTCAAACAGTGCCAATTGCAAACTTTCCCTGTTTCTTTCTTCTCTCAATTGTTCAGGTGTAAAACTTGACTTGCTAATTTGTTTTTATAGTAGAAAAAATGTGATTATAAATCGAAAATTATCAACCAATGAAAGCCACAATAGCCACTGCTATCTGAAAACCTTGTCTTAACTTGACAAATGCTATGGAAATCGATTTCACATCTCCATCCCTAAATATCCAACGCTTTCCCAAACCTGTCATGGATCTCTAACTAATCTCCAATCAATTCAGCTGCCCAAAATACATTATTATGACAATACTATCTGTATTTTGGTATAAACAACATAATCATTGACTAAATTACAATAGAAATTGAATCAAAAGTTTTGTCCTACCTTGCAATTTTCCATCAAAAATCCAATTCTCTGATTTCCATCTTTGTTGCGTTGAGTGATGCAGTTTTAATCCATCATCTGTCACTCCATATTTTCAAATTATCCATCCTTTTCAAGTAAAAAACAGTTAAATTAACTCCATTTTGTCGTTAATTGCACTTATTTATGGTAACACAAACAAATATAGTTACAAATTGACATGTAAACGCGAGGAAAATCATCCAGCACAATCTTGACATAATTTGAGACGCTGAAAACGGATCGTTATACTAATATCAGACAAATATTCACGCACATTAAATACTGTGATAATAAACACACATTCAGCTTCGGTTTTAGTCAATATTCTTCTCGCTTCTGTGTGTTCATCCATTTTTTTCATTTATCCATTAATTTCAAGTAGAAATCATTTAAAATAACTCCAAATAGTCGTTAATGATACATATCTTTAGTTATACAGCCAAATATAGTTGAAAATAACCATGTAAACGCCAGGAAATTTACCGAGCACTATCTTACATCTTCTGAGACGCTGAGAATGTGTTGTTGTTAACGTTACGGTTAATCAGTCAAACAGTAAGTAGAACGTGAAATGCGATGCACTTTCAGCCTCCTTTGAGAGCCACTAATGAGCAGTGTGAATCCAAAGGACGTCGATCCACACACTCAATCATCATTACTTGATGAAAATAATAGTTATTACCGAATAAAATTCATTTAACTGGTTTTTGTTAATTGCTAACATTAATTAAGACGACGTAATAGAACTCAAAAGATGAAATTTTAAATCCAATGAGCAAAACTTGCTCGAGGCAACAGATGAAGCAATTGTATGGAGCACCAACTGATGACGTAATACCACATCTTCTTTGAAGAATTTTAATAACGCAAAGGCTTTCCATACTTCTTATTCCTTTTGAAAATAAAAAAATTACATTAATTACGTAATTTTAATTATAATAACAAGTTATACTGTATTTTGGTTTAGGAGAGAATTTTTCAATATTGTTTTGAGTTTTCATTAAATTTTTATCCCATTTACTGTTTGTTGTCTTAATTTTTTTAAATAGAATAATCAATGAGGTTAAAGGTGAAGAAAAACGTTTGGTAAAAAATGATAAAGAATGAAATAGAAAAAACGCTTTAACGGATGAAATTAAATTGTTGGTCGACATTCCTCAAAATGTGAAGCTCTCGCAATTATTGGGACAGCGAGAAATCGATTAGAAGCGATAATCAATCAACCTACATCTCCATGCCAAAATCTAACAGAGAATTGGGAAAAGTTATTTGAAGATATCAAACATTTAAAAGATGAAGTCGCCAGAAAAGAAAAGAAAATTATAAAACTAAAATTAAAACTTTCTTTAAAAACTCAGGTAAAAATGTTTAACTATTAACAACTAAAGTAACTAAAGTAACTAAAGTTGCTAAACAGATGATTTTTGACCTCTAAATTTTCTTTAATTTTAATTTGATCTTTTTATTAGTAAGTAATTAGTCAAGGTATAAGCCCTGCCTACTTTACTGCATATAAAAATAGCTGTTTAATTATTATTTTTGTTTTAATATTTAGAAATTAATTTGTAATTGGTGGATGAAGAAGCTGGATCAGCCAATGATTATTGGCAACAAATAAGATAATTTATTACCAGGGATTGTGGAAGGCAAACTCTGGTATAAAAAAAGACCAAGAGTCCCAATTGACAGTACCAAAGTTTTATGTAAAAGCCACCATGTCCACTACAAGCCACGTCCACTACAAGCCACGCCCACTACAAGCCACGCCCACTACAAGCCACGCCCACTACAAGCCACGTCCACTACAAGCAAATTAATTGAAGAGACAAAGGCTCTTAAGAAGAAACAAAGGCTAACAAAGCCAAAAATAAGGGAACTGAACTGAAAGGAGTAATTGATATCCTGCACCACATAATTGAGGAATGGTAATAACTACAGTTTAATTAAATTATTGAGATTGGTTTTGTTTTAATTTAGATTACGAAAAAATCAAAAAGAGAGAATGCGAAAACGGGAAATAAGCGCTCTAATAAAGCAAATCAGAGAATACACTGATTTGCCGGAAGAGCCAAAGCCAACTCAAATTGATATTCTTAACGAAGCATTGGCTCAATTAAAAAATATAAAACAAAAAAAAAATATTACAAGAAAAAAACAATTTTCAAAGCTGAAAAATCAATTTTAATATTTGAACGAAATGAATTTAAAAAGTGTGACAATGATTTATTAGTAAATAATTAGTCAAGGTATGAGCCCAAAATTTAAATTAAATGTATTTTAAAAAGTTTTAGTACTTTTTTTTTTAATATAGAAGATGGAGGACATTGAAATAGATGTTGAGGCTGGGGTTTGGGTCAGCCAATGCCTATTGGCAACTATTGGCCTATAAGTCAAGTGATTTAAATTAAATCATTATTACCAGGGATTGTGGAAGGCAAACCCTGGTAAAAAAAAGACCAAGAGTCCCAATTGATCTTACAATAGTTATATGTAAAGCCATTTCCACTACAAGCAAATTAATGGAAGAAGAAAAGGCTATCAAAGCAAAAAATAAGGAAACTGAACTGAAAGGAGTAATTGATATCCTTGCACCAAGTATTTAAGGGATAATAAATACTATAGTTAAATTATTGAGATTGGTTTTTTTTTTAAGTTAGGCTACGGAAAAACTTCCTGGATCAAGAGAAAAAACGGGAGATAATCTCTGTAATACAAGAAATTAGAGATTTCGTAGATTTGCCAGAGGAGACACAGCTGACAAAAATTGAAATTTTAAAAGAGGCATTAATGGAATTAAAAAATATATAAGAAGAAGAAAAAAAATTTAAGAGAAGAAAAAAAACATTTCGAAATATAAACACCTAAATGGGAAGAAGAAAGAAAAATTTTTGAAATAAAAAATGAGAGTTGAAATCAGCAAAATAATGACAATTCTTAATTAGGAAAACGACACAGGTAAAAAAAACCACTAATTTTAAACTGCATTTGTTTCATTATTAATTGTCTTGTTATGTTGATCAAGTACACAACCAATTTACATTAAAAAAAAATATAAATAAACATGGCAGTTGACGATATGACCACCTGGAAGACGATCCAATCCAAAATGACAATATGGCTATATAGTGGATTCTCGTTAACACGAAGCAATATTGCAGTCCCAAACTACAGTACAGGCTTTCCCATACATTAACACCAAGTAAAACCCTGTTAACACGAACTGATTTTGTTTCTCCAAATAAAAAATTGCAAATATCATCGGCGAAAATGTAGAGAAAATCAGTACCAAGAAAGAAATGAGACAAAACTCCATTAGAACTGATGATATTTAGTCTCATTTCTTTTTTTTCTCCACATTGTTAAGAAAGAAACGAGACAAATCTCCATTGAATCTAATGATATTTAGTCTCGTTTATTTTTTGGCATTTTGTTTCCTCACTGTTAAGAAAGAAACGAGACAAAACTTTATTGGAACTGATGATATTTAGTCTCATTTCTTTTTTTGCATTTTTTTCTCCACATTGTTAAGAAAGAAACGAGACAAAACTCCATTAGAACTGATGATATTTAGTCTTATTTCTTTTTTTGCATTTTATTTTTTCATTGTTAAGAAAGAAACGAG
>JAAFCF010005931.1:19163654-19177497 GCA_013389785.1 Helicorthomorpha holstii | reverse complement strand
ACAAAACTCCATTGCAACTGATGATATTTAGTCTCATTTCTTTTTTTTTGCATTTTTTTTCTCCTCATTGTTAAGAAAGAAACGAGACAAAACGCCATTGGAACTGATGATATTTAGTCTCGTTTCTTTTTTGTAACGTAAAAAAAATCAAAATTTTGTTAAGTTTTAATGTTTTTATAAAAACAAATACAAATTCAACACATTTTTTGTTTGTTTTTATAAAAAGAAATTTAAAATTGCATCGTTTTTTCTGAAATTCATAACATTTTTTGAAATGTAAATTTCGTATCTTTTATGATGAAAATAGTGAATCTTAATTGCGATTTATTAGCAGACGTTTTTCTATAGAGATTTACCATTAATTCTAAAGTGGAGCAAATCTTGTTGAGTTTGGAAATGAGGTCCCACCTCCTGATGACCTCACGACAGTTAGGGCCTAGTAAATACTCATGGTCACGTGATTTTGCCCTTTGAAAAAGGAGAAAACGCTTGGTCTGTTTTAAATTCTGAAATCTTCAAGTCTGTAGGTTGACATTTTGGGTCTCAAGGAGTTTAAGTTTTATAACTTTTGTTGCAAAAAAAACAAAAAAATGATTGACCATTCATATAATAGTGATAATGACGAAAGCAGTGAATGGACTGATATTGATAGTGACAGTGACGTAGACTTGGAATCTGAAGTACAAAGAAAGCGACAGAAGAGAAATCTTAAAAATACATATCTTGAAAAAGCCTTTTTCCTTGCTTTGAAAAACGCCAACAAACTGACGAAAGATGGTGATAAGTATCAGAAAATGCTTGATGAGAGTATTAAAACAGTTGATGAAATGCGTGAGAAAGTCGAAAAAATGATACCAGTATTGAAAATGAAAGCTAAGAAGCTTAAAGCAGCCACGCAAGAAAAGCTGTTGAAAGAAAATGAAATCAAAGACGTTGAAGGTAAGAGTTACAGTAGTTGCTAACCTTGAACAAATACTATAGATATAAATACCTCCAACTTCAGGCAAAATTTGGAAATTTCCAAATAGCGCCATCTAGTTCGTGGCAATGAAAATAGGAGAATCGAATACGAATTTCCATGTTAATTAATGTGCGTGATGCACATCTATATTTGACAAAACTTGAATTAAAATGCCTTCTAAATTTGATAATAATTATTGTAAAAGTGGCAGAATTGGTGCTTTGTTTGGATCCATCAATTATGAAAATCAGTTATAAAGGAAACGTTTTTTTTAGAATGCCTAAAGAAAGTGAATGATAAGCCAATGCCTGTTTTAAATAAATGTTAACAAATTGATAGAAAACAGTCATTTAATAGAGTAAAATAAATGCACTTTAGTTTTAAAAAGTGAATTTATTATTTTTTTATTATATTATTATGTCTTTTAGCCCGTAGGTCACAAGATATGGAGGTTATGGGGCTTCCAGGCATTTTCTCATAGTTAAGTCATAATTCTTATGTTTTTAATTATTGAGATCATCAATTCAACAACACGATGACTCGACTGAAAAAAATGGATTATTGCAACTAAACGAGATATTTCTTGCATATACCGTAGTCATTTAATTGGCATTAAAAATTAATAAATACATTGCTTTTAAAAAACGTAGAAATAAAAAAAATAACCGTAAATTGCCATAATATAAAATGTTTAAAATTGTCTTTTATCAATAAACACAAATGAGCATATAATAGAATTACCATAAATAAAATAAGTAAATTTTTAGAAAATTAGTGGTATCATATGAGTCGTTCATAACCAAAGTGAAACAAGTCACATGAAAGTGATTTCGAGATATTGAGAGGTAAAGTTGACGCGCTGTATTTTCCGATCCAAATCAAATTTTTGTCTAGAATTTGTTTCTAAATTACTATTACACTTCAACTTAACTTTATTGGTAATTTTTGTGATTATATTTTTACTAGTAATTAAATGGTGAGCATGCAAACTTGAAAATGTGGACTTAATTCATCTTGCCACGGAAATAAATTGTATTTTTGCGTAGAGTCAAAGTGAATGAAGTCCACTTTCTATTATAAACTTGCGATTATTTGTTTAAATAATTAATAATTAAGGATAATAATTAACATAGTGCTTTTTAATACATTACTACAGTATAAATGAGTTAATCCGGGTTAATATACTTTCTGTTTGAATTTTTCTCTCTTGTGTAATACACGTAGCTTTGGTATGCACGGAATTATTTAATTTTGATCAATTATGCTGAAGAAATGTAATTTATATGTTTACTACGTGAATCTATGACTGTTAAAATGAATTGTGATCAAAAGCAAATACAATATACCGGGTTAAATTTGTAGAAAGTTAGTTCATTACAAGCGCTATTCATTTGACCGTTACAAGTGACATCACACCCATGCTATAGCGAATGGAGATGGACTTAATCCACTTTGCCAAACGATATATTTCTAAATTCATTCACAAGCAAACACGTATAAGCACCATTTTAGAGTCAAAAATTAAAGTTATGACAACACGCTTTATTGCATTAGAAAGATATGCAAATTTTACATTTTAATACATGTCTAACTCTGTTTTTTTGAAAATGTGACTTGTTTCACTTTGGTTATGAACGACTCATATACAGTACTGTAAAAGAAAAGTTAACCCTCTTTGCATAACTGGTTGGATTGCATAAACCATTTCTGTGCCTATTGGGTTACAAAGTAATCAAATAATAAGGACTGTGATTTTAGGACCATTTATAATTTCAATTTAGCTGAGAAATGTTCTGAAACGTATTCTGTTATGTAGGCTTTGTAGTTGATTAACTTAGAGCACTACTAAAAAGTTTGATGTTACTTAGAAAATACTGTAATTATCAATCATTTAATATTCAAATTGAATTTAAATAATATAAAGTCAATTCAAAATTGTTTTTTAAAAACAATTTGATACAACTTTGAGGTTTACCTTAAAGAAAGTATTTATAATATTAAAATAAGATTAGCTAGTCAAGGTAGACAGTCGAAGCAATTTACTTCAACTGCAAACTACAAATAAAAAATTCTCACAATTATAATATTGTAGTTTGTGTGTTTATTTAACATTTAAAGTTAAAAATTACAATGTAATCATAAATTATATGTAATATTTTTGCATTTTAAATGTACTACTTTTGCATACGATTTCTATTAACAGCAACTTTATGTTATATCCGCAAACCAGGCGGCGCTGTAGCCACATTTCCAAAAAGTCTATGAGAAAAGTGAGAAGTTGGAGGTATTTATATCTATAGTATTTGCCTTGAATCAAAATCAAAACATTCATTTGAATCGATTCAGATTTGAATTCATTCGAATCCGATTCAGATTTAAATTCATTTGAATCATATTCGAATGAAAACATAAATCAAGTGAGTAACGTCATATGGATAAGCAATGGAAATCAGCTAGTTATTCATGTTTAGCACGGAAGAATTACTACGCTGGTTTTAGTGAATTCTAATGTAATTTCAACTTCTCAAGCAAAACTCAGAAGATTACTCGCGACACCTGATTACAGTACGTTCAATTTCTAATTACGTTCAACTAGAAATTACTTAGTTATTCACGTTTAGCACGAGAGAATTACTACACTGCATAGTCGAATTGCAATGTAATTTCAACTTCTCAAGCAATCTCAGAATCTAGTGCGTCGCTATTTCAAAATTGTGTTTACAGTACGTTCTAACACTGTACATTTTAACAGAATATGTTCTAACACAGTACGTTTTTATAACAGTACGTTCTTGAGTTTGCTGGAGAAGTTGAAATTGCATTAGAATTCGCTAAAACCACTAACTAGGTAGCGTTGTAATTCTCTCGTTCTAAACGTGAATAACTCGCCATTTGCTACTCACTTGATTCATGTTTTGATTCGAATCAGATTCAAATTTAATCGAATATGATTTATTGACTTGTTTTAGCAAATCCAATTGAAGGACAGTAAAGAAGCACATGTTGGGGAAAACACCTCAAGCCAAGTCCAGTATCCTATTGGTTTATAATCATCTTAATGAACTTTTTTTTAATTTGTTTATAATTCCTTGAATAAAAAAGTTTACCTTAAATTAAAACTTGAAATTGATTTGTTTTATTTCGTAATTTATTTAGAAAATTTCTTGTTTTTACATAAAAAGTACGTGGAAATAGTCTACAATGATAAATCTTACTCAAAAGTGAGACATCTTACTAAATTATACGAAATGTGGCTACTAATAGATTTGCAATTGATCTTAAAAAGGAAATTTAGAAACGAGACAACATTCCATTAGTTGGAATGGCGATTTGTCTCGTTTATTTTATGGAAATAGAGAAGAATTGCTCAAAAGTTTATTTGGTAGTGAAAATTACTTAAAGAGATCAATTATAAAGTTGAAAATACATTCAAATTCGCTAAAACCACTAACTAGGTAGCGTTGTAATTCTCTCGTGCTAAACACGAATAACTAGCTATTTTCTACTCACTTAATTCATGTTTTCATTCGTGTTTCTGAGATTGCTTTGAGACGTTGAAATCAGATTAGAATTCTATAAAACCACTAACTAGGTAGCGTTGTAATTCTCTCGTTCTAAACGTGAATAACTCGCCACTTGCTACGCACGTGATTCATGTTTTGATTTGAATGTCTTCATATTCATTTTCATTCGAATATTTTCAAATCAAATTCAAATTTATTCGAATATTTTTCATTCATATTCATTAAGTGACTCGTTTACTAAAAACATGAAATTTGAAATTCTGTTATCTAGCGCCATTATTCTACACATTACCTGAAATAAACGAGATAAAAAGCCATTGAAACTCGTGCTATTTAGTCTCAGTTCGATATTTTTACTGTTTCTTCATTATTGAAAAAACGTTATTGGGACAAAATTGATTATTGCTAATAGATTTCTTTATTGACTTTTTTTAGTTAAATTAAATTTAGATTTTTTTTTTCAGTTTTGCCTTTGAGCTTCCATTTTTTTCATGACGTCAATCAGATGCTGAACATTATTGATCAATCTCAATCGTCTTTTTTCTTCCTTCTTCTTTTTTCTTCCCTTCTCTTCACCTTTTCTGCCCATCTCTTCATCCTTTCTTTAATTATCTTTCTTTTTTCTATCAATTTCTTTTTCTCTTCTTTAATTTTTTTAATCTCTTCGTCGCATCTCTTCATCTTTTCTTGAATTATATTTCTTTTTTCTATAGATTCCATTTTTTTCCTTTCATGTTCCATATCTAGTTCATCTTCCGTTTCGTCTTCTTCATCTTCCGTTTCATCTTCTTCAGCTTCCGTTTCGTCTTCTTCAGCTTCCGTTTCGTCTTCTTCAGTTTCCGTTTCGTCTTCTTCAGTTTCCGTTTCGTCTTCTTCAGTTTCCGTTTCGTCTTCTTCAGTTTCTTTTTCGTCTTTTTCAAATACCATTTTCATTTCTTCTTCATTTACACGAATATCTTCGCTTTCCTTTTCGTCGTCTTTAATTTCGCTTCCAGCAATTGACAAAACATTGACTCCAGACTGTGTTTTCCTTTTGAATTCTGGGATTTCGTCTGCTAATTCTTCAAAAGGCCTCTTCAAACACTTTCTCTCTGGTTGAAATTCACTGCCAACATTGTTTTCACTTTGGTTATCTTCTTCACTACAGGTACATCCATTGTTATTGCCAGGCAGAGCACTTTCACTTCCACTTCCGCCCATTTATTTTTTAAATAAAAAAACTACAACAAATTTAAAATCTTTTTGGAGTCTCAAAATGTGAAATGATTCACTTGAAGACTTGAAAACGAATGAAGATAAATTTAAAAACAAATCCACGTGGTGATCACCTGGTGAACATGTTTGAACAGGAGAATATTTTAAACTGAGTTGATTGGTTCTAATTGTCGTGAGGTCATAAGGAAGGAAAAGCCTTATTTTCAACTGAAATAGATTTGGTTCACTTAATGACGCTTCACTTTTGTTCAGGTCTATTCACATCAGGTCATCAAGTTGGGACACCTTTTCGTGTCTTAACTTTATTAACAATAACTTTAATCCAAGGTATTTATCTGGTCTGAGTTTGTAAATGTTAATCCTCTCATTCAAACGCTCAAATAAATGACATTAAAAGAATTTCTACAGAAAACTTAGAAACTAAAAATGGTCCATTTGAACTTTTGACCTGAGATAAAAAGTTAATAAAAAAAAACGAGACTAAATCTCATGTGTTCTAATGGAGTTTTGTCTTGTTTCTTATTTAACACTGAGAAAAATAGTCTCGTTTCTTTATTGACATTTTTTTTGTCAGTGTTAAGAAAGTAAATGAGACAAAACTCCAATTAAACCGATAAGATTAATCTCGTTTCTTTATTTGTATTTTTTTTTCTTAGTTTTAATAAAGAAACGAGACTAATGGTCATCAGTTCCAATGGCATTTTGTCTCGTTTCTTTCTTAACAGTGAGAAAAGAATGTCAATAAATAAACGAGACTAAATCTCATCAGTTCCCATGGCATTTTGTCTCGTTTCTTTCTTAAAACTAAGAACAAAATATCAATAAAGAAACGAGACTAATTCTAATCAGTTTCGATTGAGTTTTGCCAATTACCAGTAACATCTAAAATTGATTTGCTAATAAGTTAACATTTGACCTTTCATTTCTTATAAAGTTTAAAAAATAAGGAAACTGAACTGAAAGGAGTAATTGATATCCTGCACCAGTGTATTTAAGGGCTGGGAAATACTATACATGTAGTTCAATTATTGAGATTGGGTTTTTTTTTAAAAATTTAGGTAACAAAAAAAACTTAAATGATCGAGAGAAAAAACGGGAGATAAGCTCTGTAATACAAAAAAATAAAAGATTTTGTAGATTTGCCAGAGGAGGAGACCAAGCCAACAAAAATTGAAATCTTAAGAAGCATTAATGGAATTAAAAAATATATAAGAAGAAAAAAAAATTTAAAAGAAGACAAAAAAAACATTTCGAAATAAAAAAAAAAGCGAAATGGGAAGAAAGAAAAATTTTTGAAATAAAAAATGAGTTGAAATCGGCAAAATAATAATTCTTAATTAGGAAAAATGACACAGGTAAAAAAAACCACTAATTTTAAATTGTATTCATTTTGTTATTGTCTTGTTATGTAATTGAAATCAATGAGATTTAGTCTCGTTTTGTGTTTTTTACATGAAAAAATGAAGTATCGAGACAAATGGTGATTGAAATCAATCACCATTTGTCTCGTGATGAACGAAGCCCAGTAAGTTTTAACTAAAATTAACTCATTTTGAGAATGAGACTAAATCTCATTGATTTCAATGCCCATCTGTCTTATTATCTTAAGTTTTTTAATGGTCTATTTTAGGCAGAGGGATTTCATTATTGTGAATCGTGAATACAGAGACAGACAACCATTTGCAATCGATGGACAAATTTGTGTTAATGGCGTTCGTGTTAACGAGAATCCACTGTAATAATTATTGATTTTTTTTCATACAGAATTCAAAAAAATCTTAGAGATCGCAATAATAAACGCGATATAAGCGAAAATATTTATAAACTTATAAATTATTTGCCATTGCCGGAGAACGAGAAAAATCCAACAAAACTAAGAATATTAGAAGTGACCATTGAAACATGAAAAAATCAAAGTGACCATTGAAACATGAAAAAATCAAAGTGACCATTGAAACATGAAAAAATCAAAATGACGAAAAAGAACTAATTGGAAAATGAAATACGTTGCTTAAAAAAGGACCGAAAAGCTTTTAAAAAAGAAAAAAAAAATTGGATCTAGCTTGTGAACAACTTGAAATGGATAAAAAACAAATCCAGTTAGAAAAACAGGAACTGGAGCAACAGATTGTTAAATTACAACAAAAAGTTGAATCTTTGAAAACTAAGTTACAAGAAATAAGAAATAATTAGCCTGCTTCACAACAACATCCGGTTTGCTCTTCATTTTGACCCAATGTCAGCTTAGAAAATCCAACCAGGTATTTAAACACTAATTTTAAATTGTGTTAGTACAATAATTAGCTGCCTAAATTTAGTCTTTAATACAGTATATGTTTAGTTGGAAACAGTTTGCATTGTAAATTCTACAATGAGCATTGCAATTGTACCCAATCTACATGACGAACCAAACCAAGACAATGATGAACCGAATGTATATGTTGCTGAAGACCAAGCTGATTTGCAATTTGTTCTCGATTTTGACCGGATGTTTAAAGCAGAGTAAGTTTATACAAAATGTTAAGACTCATTTTGAGAATGAGACTAAATGTCATTGATTTCAATGATCGTTTGTCTCGTTGCTTTACTTGCATTTTATTTTCTTAGTATTAAATAAGAAAAGAGACAAAATGTCATTGGAACTTATGAGAATTAGTCTCGTTTCTTTGTTTACACTTTTTTTTCTTAGAGTTAAATAAGAAACGAGAAAACATTTCATTGGAACACATGAGAATTCGTCTCGTTTCTTTATTTTCGCTTCATTTTCTCATTGTTAAATAAGAAACGAGACAAAACTCCATTGGAACACATGAGAATTCGTCTCGTTTCTTTACTTACACTTTATTTTCTCAGTGTTAAGAAAGAAACGAGACAAAACGCCATTGGAACTGATGAGAAATAGTCTCGTTTCTTTTTTTTTTTTCCTTTCTTAGTGTTAATATGAAACGAGACAAATCATCATTGGAACACATGTGATTTTGTCTCGTTTTGTGTTGCAGTCTAATTTGGTAAAAATTTACTTTGATTTTAAGTAAAATTTAGACTGCAACACAAAACGAGACTAAATTTTATTAAATTCAATCACCATTTGTCTCGTTTCTTTTTTAATCACTTTAAGAAAATTACTATTTTATTTTTTTTAAGTTTTTTAATTGTCTTTTTTAGTCGGAGGGATTTCATTATTGTGAATCGTGAATACAGAGACAGACAACCATTTGCAATCAATGGACAACCAGTGACTGAAGTAGCAAATGTCCAACTTGAGACTTTTGTCACCAATCCCCACATTTCAAACGGTCATTTGCTTAATTTGGTCATGAATTCGGGCATCTGTTCAGGTGTTTGGCAGATTCAGTGCGACAATGATGAATTGCTCAACCAGTTTTTTGAGCTAATTGCCATTGAAATTTACGACAGTGAAGTTGATTTTTTATCAGTGAGTCGATTTAACAATGGAACTGAAACTGAAACACCAGGAACTGGAGGAATCGTTAAAATCCGGACAGACAATTTTAAAAAAGTATCAGTGATTAACGAAGTAGCCCAATTGTACAGAAACGTTTCCCTCAACCACCAACTGTTTCCAGTTGACCATCAAATGACGTATATGCTGGAGTTTGTCTGTCGTGCTAATTTAATGCCTGAGATGGAAAACCAAAGACCATTGGCCGATCAATACATTTATAGCGCTGATATTATGGTCGGCAGGGCCGGCCTTCTCCAAGAGGGGGCCCGGGTGCAAGAAACCAAAAGAAGCCCTCAATGACCGTTTAGGGGCCCCTCAAAATTTATGGGGGGGTGCAAGTTACAAAATTTTTTTTAAAAAAATTCAAAATTCCAATGAATATCTAAAAAAAAAAAAAAAGGTAATTTGTCGGATTTGGAGGCCCCCCAAATTGCGAGGCCCGGGCGCCGCACCCCATAGAAGGCCGGCCCTGATGGTCGGAAATCAATCGTGGGTCAATTTTGCTCCGGAAGTTCTAGATTGGTTGGATTGGCAAAATAGTGTTCATTAACTTACAAGTTTTGAAACTTTTTTAGGATAAAATTTTAGTGGTCGATTACAACAAAAATGTCATTTTTTAAATAAAAACTGTTGCGCAACTTTTAATTATACTACGCTGCCTCCGGAGTACTGGATATGGGTTGAAGTCTGCTCTCAACTCCCTCTAGCAGAAAAATTAGTAAGCTAAAAATCAAATTACGTCACAGTTACGCAATAACAAGTGTCTTTTAAGTTCTGCTCACCGTCTGTTAACAACCGTTTTCTTTTGCTTCGTCAAAGTTGATTTTCGTTAGTTTAAATTTATTAGTTTAATCAGAGGTATTTACCTTTATAAATTATGATGGAAGAACGTTCCGTACCCAGAGATGGGCCTTCTAATTCTGAAAGTTTATCTTTCATCGATAATTCTCGAGAGACTGTGGCAGCTGACTCTCGCCGAGATCCTTTGTTCCTCGGAGAATCTTCTAGATCCCGGTCGTCTGTGGGGCATCGTGATTTGTCTCCGTGTTCGGATTTCAGCGATGTCAGTAAGCTTGATGAACTTTTTACCGAAGCGTCCATTAATCCCCCAGATCGTACCGTTGAATTAGTGTCAGTTTTGACTGATAAACTTTCGGAAATGTTGAATCATTCCACGGAGGACGCCCGTATCAAAGACATTTTGGCAACTTACGGCATGCCTCGACTAAAGGTTGAACTTATTCCAACACTTAATCAATTGTTTGTTGTGGCCAATAAATCTACGCCCAACCCAAAAGCTACTCGCGATTCTGAATTTGTGGGACTCCAACGTCTTATTCGCAATGCTATTGCGCCCATCGCTCATGTTTTGCAACTATGTGCTAAGAATCGCGAAATTGATCGATCTGACCTTGTCGACGCCATGTTTGCTGCAATCCGTTGCATTGACTTTGCCCTTTCTGACGTTAATCGTCTTCGTCGTCTTTCGCTCATGAGAGCATATTTCCCCGATCTCAAGGACGTTTCTTCTGTTTTTAAGCAACCTGTGGGCGAACAATTATTCCCAGAAAACTTTATGTCTCAGTTGTCTTCGGATCGCCGTGATTGGGCTCAGTTCCAAAGTTCATCTAAGAAACCGAGTCCTCGCTCTTCGGCTCCACGTTCTCGTCCACCAACTCAACATTTCTACACTCGACGAGTTCCGTATTCACGTGGTTTTCCAACTGGCCGTGGTTCTTCTCGTCGTTATGGCAGTCCCGTCCGCGATTATCGAAACAGAGACTCCGACTTTTCACCATCAACAATCTCCAACCGCCGTCCTCGCGGTAAGTTATGCCGGGAATTTAAAACTTCATTTAAGACAATGGCGCGCAATTACAGACAATCGCTGGGTTCTTCAGCTAGTCAAAGGAATGAAAATTCCTTTTCGTTGGCCTCCTCGATCACGCCCCCCTCGCAATCGCCGAACACTGGGGGAGTCAGCCGTTCAATTTGTCGACGACGAAATATCGCGTTTATTGACAATCGGCGCCATCGAACGTATATCGTCGACTCAGGGTTTCTTCTCGCCAATTTTTCCGGTCCCAAAGAAGGACGGAGGTCATCGATTGATCTTCAACCTCAAACGTCTGAATCGTTGCGTACATGCTCCTCACTTCAAGATGGAGGGGCCCCAGACTCTGGCAGCATTACTTCGCCCACGAGACTTTTTGGTTCGTTTAGATTTGAAGGACGCATACCTGTCGGTTCCAGTGAGGCGCAGTCATCGCCGCTATCTTCGTTTTCAGTGGAAGAGTCGTCTGTTTCAATATCGAGCAATGCCCTTCGGACTGAATGTGGCTCCGTTCAACTTCACCAAGCTCCTTCGGCCAGTGTTGGCATTTTGGAGATCTCTGGGGATTCGTTGCACAGTTTATCTCGACGACCTAGCTTTTCTCAATCAATCGCGCACGCGACTACGAAAGACTGTCCACAAGGCCATGAACTTTCTTCGGAAATTGGGCTTCACCATCAACGACAGGAAGTCGGAGACCATTCCTACGCGACAGTTGGACTTCCTCGGCTTCTCCTGGAATACCGTGGACATGCGCCTTCGTCTCCCTTCTGCGAAAATAATGCATCTGCGCCAACTACTCCTACGATCAATCGCTCTTCGTCTCATTTCGGCTCGCCAATTGGCCCGGCTGATATCCTCGCTTCGAGCAGCGTCTCCAGCGTATCCTCCAGGCCGTCTTCGTCTTCGGGCTCTTCAGCGGATGCTTCGATCTATGCTTCGCCGCGGTTCATTTCAGACGACAAGTACTTGGTCCAACGATGCTTTGGAGAATGCTCTTTTGTGGCTCGATTGCCTTCGCAACAATCCCAGCTGGCCTATTCACCCTCCGCCTTTGTCAAAAGTTTTAGAGGCCGATGCTTCGACGTCGGGTTGGGGTGCTTCTTGGGAGAATCAGTCTGCAGGAGGACTTTGGAGCGTCTCGGAACGGAGGCTGCACATCAATTGTTTGGAGGTGCGCGCAATGTTGAATGCGTTGAAGAGCTTCAGTTCTCATTTTCAGAACTGCCAAGTAACTATACGCTCGGACAATTCTTCAGCGATAGTTGCGGTGAACCGTTGGGGTTCTGCTCGATCCGCTCACCTGACTCAAGAGGCCTTAACCCTTTGGGAATGGTGCTTACAGCGAGACATAATACCTCGTGCCGAATTTTTGCCGGGGGCTGCCAATGTACGTGCCGATTGGGCCTCACGTTTTTGGAGTTCTTCGATGGAGTGGCAGCTACACCCGTCTTTATTCTCTTGGGTCTCCGCGAGGATGGGTCCGTTTACCATCGACTTGTTTGCGTCGGAATGGAATGGGCAGGTACCTCGTTATTTTTCGTGGCGGCCGGAGCCCCATTGTTGCGGTGTCGATGCTTTCAGCCACAGTTGGCGCCACGAGAGAGCGTATGCGTTCCCTCCGTTTTGTCTCATCAGCCGTTGCCTCCACAAGATTCTTCAGGAACAAGCTTCGGTGGTGCTGATCACGCCTCAGTGGCACTCCCAGAGTTGGTGGCCCCAGCTCCTGCAGTTTGCTCGTCGCCGCCTGCTTCTTCCGCATCACCCTCAACTTCTGACGGATATGTACGGCAGATCCCACCCTTTGTTGACGGGATCCCTGCCTTTAAGGCTGGTCGCCTGGAAAATATGTGGGCGAAGCACCCCCAGTTGCAGGAGGCCACTAAGCGACTAATTTCGGCTTCCTGGAGAGTTTCTACTACGCGGCAATATGAACATCATTGGCATGTTTGGAGTCGTTGGGCTCAGGACAATGGTGTCTCTCAGTTGTGCCCTTCTGTGGATAGTGTTGCTAACTTTTTTACGTATCTTTTTGAGAAGAAGAAACTTAGTTATGCTTCAATAAACTGTTATCGTTCAGCCTTATCTTCTGCGCTTTGGTACGATGATCAGAAATTGGGAGAGCACCCTGTTATTGTGCGCCAACTTCGAGGTGTTTTCAACTCTCGGATGCCTGTTCCTCGTTATCGTGATACTTGGTCCGTCAATACTGTTATTAACTTTATTAAATCTGTGGAATTATCTTCCGTTAGTATCATGGCTCCCATTATGGCTGTTACTCTGCTTTTAGCTTCGGCTGGCAGGGGTGCTGACGTCCGGAATTTTGATTCCCGTATTACGATTTTGGAGGATGGCTCTGTGGTACTTTTCCGTGTCCATCCGGGTAAAACTACTCGTCCTGGCCGCCTTCCTGCTTCTTTAGTTTTTGCGCCGGCTGATCCTGGACATCTCTGTGTGGCTTCTATGGTCCGGAAGTATCTTGACATGACTGCTCCTGTGCGCCCTCTTCGTTCGCGTCTTCTGATTACAACTAGACCGCCATATAAGGATGTGTCTCCAGGTACTTTTGCCCGTTGGGTCAAAATGGTTCTTCAGGACGCGGGTATTGATATTTCGGTTTATAAGCCGCATTCTACCAGGTCTGCATCTTCTTCGCATGCTTTTGTTTCGGGCATTTCTCTTGCTGAAATTTTGTCTGTCGCTGATTGGACCTCAGTTGACACTTTTTATACTCATTATTTTAGGGTATGGGGCTACAAACTACCCATATCCAGTACTCCGGAGGCAGCGTAGTATAATCGTTAATTGCGCTAGTGAGCGCCGCTGTAATTATGATTATACTT
>JAAFCF010005931.1:19131958-19144420 GCA_013389785.1 Helicorthomorpha holstii | reverse complement strand
TGAGATCTATTAATAGCGCAACATGCATTAGGTCGACCCGGCCTACAAAATGCTCAAATCTTATTCCATAAAGAATTAGAACGCAAAAAAATTGAATGGGAGAGGCATAAAGAAATGATGAAGAAACTTGACGAAAGGGAAAAGAAATATGAAGAATGGAAAAAGGAATATGAAGAATGAAAAAAGAAATATGAAGAATTGAAACAGAAAAGATTGAAAAAGAAATTAGAGAAACGAAGAAGATTGAGATTGGAAAATAGAGTTAAACGGCTGATAGACACGATGAATGTAATGGACACTCAAAGACAGTGACAAAAAAAAAAAAATAAAGTTTAAGAAAATCGGAAAAGAAATGTACTGTATTTGTGATAATTAATGTAATTACTGTAGCAATTAAACTCAATTCAATTTAATGTTTGTTAATATTTTAAATCATTGAAAATCACGCTTTATTTACATGTTTTTAAATGTAAAATTGGGAGTTTCTATCACGTGGTTAAAACTCAATCAACTACATGTGCATCGCAGCGCCACCACGTGGTTGCCCTAGTAAAACCTCCCTTTTCATAGTAAAACAGGCTTTTTATTCAATATCATCTGACCAGGGCCGGCACAACGCGGGTTCAGAGGGTTCAACCGAACCAGGCCCCGCAGTCTACAAAATGACGTTTGGTTTTTTTTAGGAAATTTTTTTTTAAATGAATAAAAAGGAAACAAAAATTTTTTTAATGAACTTTAAGAAAAAATTCTTTTTAAATGAATTTTAGGGAAAAAAAATTTTTTAAATGAATTTTAGGAAAAAAAAAATTTTTAAATGAATTTTAGGAGAAAAAAAATTTTTAAATGAATTTTAGGAGAAAAAAAATTTTTAAATGAATTTTAGGAGAAAAAAAATTTTTAAATGAATTTTAGAAAAAAATTTTTGTAATGAACTTAATGAAATTTAAGGAAATATATTTTTTTTAAATGAATTTTAGGAGAAAAAAATTTTTAAATGAAAATTTTATAAGAAAAAAAAAATTTATAAATTAATTTCAGAAAAAAAAATTTTAAACGAATTTTAGGAAAAAAAAAAAATTTTTTAGAAAAAAAAAATTATTTTAAACGAATTTTAGAAAGAAAAAAAATATTTTAGAAAACTTTTGGGAAAAATTTTTTTTTCTTTTTATTAATTTTTGCACCTGGCCCTGCACCTGACATAACTATAACCAGACCTACAGTAATTCTATCATCAGTAATTGCTCAATTCTATTTCTAGTAATTGCTAATCGTGCAGCGGATTGTGACACTTCATCACTTCCACCTGGATTCCCAGACAATGTTCCACTAGTTGGAGACCCAATCAACGATGGAGAGCATTTCCCTGGATTCAACTGCACTAATCCATGTAAAAATAGCGACGATTCCTCACCTAAACCTGGCAAATGCTATGGAAATATATTCCACATCTCAATCCCTGAATATCCAAGGCTTTACTACACCTGTCATGGAGCTCAAGCTACTCTTTACAGCTGCCCAAAAAACAAAACCTTCAACCAGCAAACAACAAGATGTGTCAGCAATTAAAACATCATTATGACTATAATTACTGTATTTTGATATAAACAACATAATCATCACTGATTATATTACAGTGGAAATTAAATTGAATAAAAGTGTGGTCCTACCTTGCAATTTTCTATCCAAAATCCAATTCACTGATTTTCATCTTTGTTGCGTTGGGTGCTCCACTTTTAAACCATCTCCTTAATTTATCCATCGTCTTCAAGTAAAAAACAGTTAAATTAACTCCATTTTGTCGTTAATTGCACCTATTTATGGTAACACAAACAAATATAGTTACAAATTGACATGTAAACGCGAGGAAAATCATCCAGCACAATCTTGACATAATTTGAGACGCTGAAAACGGTTTGTTATACGCATATCAGCCAATTACTCAAGCACATCGAATACTGTGATAATAAACACACATTCAGCTTCCGTTTTAGTCAATATTCTTCTCGCTTCTGTGTGTTCATCCATTTTTTTTCATTTTTCCATTAATTTCAAGTAGAAATCAATTAAAATAATTTCAGATAGTCGTTAATGATACATATCTTTAGTTATACAGCCAAATATAGTTGAAAATAGCCATGTAAACGCCAGGAAATTTACCGAGCACTATCTTACATCTTCTGAGACGCTGAGAATGAGTTGTTTTTCAGGTTACGGTTAATCAGTCAAACAGTAAGTAGAACGTGAAATGTGATGCACTTTCAGCCTCCTGAGAGCCACTAATGAGCAGTGTGAATTCAAAGAACGTCGATCCACACAGTCAATCTTCATTACTTGAAGAAAATAATAGTTATTACCGAATAAAATTCATTTAACTGGTTTTTGTTAATTGCTAACATTAATTAAGACGACGTAATATTACTCAAACATGAAATTGTAAATCCAATCAGCCAAACTCGCTCGAGGCAACTGATGAAGCAATTGTATGGAGCACCAACTGATGACGTAATACCACATCTCCTTTGAAGAATTTTAATAACGCAAAGACTTTCTATACTTCTTTCTTTTGAAAATAAAAAATTAGCATTAATTACGTAATTTTAATTATAATAATAACAAGTTATACTATGCGGTAGCTATTTTGGTTTAGGAGAGAATTTTTCAATATGGTTTTGAGTTTTCATTAAATTTTATCCCATTTATTGTATGTTGTCTTAATTTTTTTAATAGAATAATCAATGAGGTAAAAGGTGAAGAAAAATGATTGGTAAAAAATGATAAAGAATGAAATAGAAAAAACGCTTTAACTGACGAAATGCAATTGCTGCATTCACTGCTGGTCGACATTTCTCAAAATGTCAAGCTGTCCCAACTCGCAATTATTGGGACAGCGAGAAATCGATTAGAAACGATAATCAATCAATCAATCTACATCTCCATGCAAGAAATGCCAAAATCTATCAGAAAAGAGTGAAAAGTTATTTGAAGATATCAAACATTTAAAAGATGAAGTCGCCAGAAAAGAAAAGAAAATTATAAAACTAAAATTAAAACTTTCTTTAAAAACTCAGGTAAAAATGTTTAACTATTAACAACTAAAGTTGCTAAACTGATGATTTTTGACCTCTAAATTTTCTTTAATTTTAATTTGATCTTTTTATTAGTAAGTAATTAGTCAAGATATAAGCCCGGCCTACTTTACTGCATATAAAAATAGCTGTTTAATTAATATTTTTTTTTTGTTTTAATATTTAGAAAATGTAATTGGTGGATGTAGAAACTGGATCAGCCAATGCTTATCGGCAACAAATAAGATGATTTATTACCAGGGATTGTGGAAGGCAAACTCTGGTATAAAAAAAGACCAAGAGTCCCAATTGACAGTACCAAAGTTTTATGTAAAAGCCACATCCACTACAAGCAAATTAATGAAAGAAGAAAAGGCTATCAAAGCAAAAAATAAGGAAACTGAACTGAAAGGAGTAATTGATATCCTTGCACCAAATATTTAAGGGATATTAAATACTATAGTTCAATTATTGAGATTGGTTTTTTTTTAAAATTTAGGCAACAGAAAAACCTACATGAACGAGAGCAAAAACGAGAGAGAAGCACTATCATATAAAAAATGAAAGATTTTGTAGATTTGAGGAGACACAGCCGACAAAAATTGAAATTTTAAAAGAGGCGTTAATGGAATTAAAAAATATATAAGAAGAAAAAAATTTAAGAGAAGAAAAATAACATTTCAAAATGAAAGAAAAACCTAAATGGGAAGAAAGAAAAATTTCTGAAATAAAAAATGGAGTTGAAATCGGCAAAATAATGACAATTCTTAATTAGGAAAAATGACACAGGTAAAAAAAAACCACTAATTTTAAATTGTATTCATTTCGTTATTGTCTTGTTATGTCATTGAAATTAATGAGATTTAGTCTCGTTTTGTGTTTTTTACATGAAAAAATGAAGTATTGAGACAAATGGTGATTGAAATTAATCACCATTTGTCTCGTGATGAACGAAGCCCAGTAAGTTTTAACTAAAATTAAGACTCATTTTGAAAACTGAGACTAAATCTCATTGATTTCAATGCCCATTTGTCTCATTATCTTAAGTTTTTTAATTGTCTATTTTAGGCAGAAGGATTTCATTATTGTGAATCGTGAATACAGAGACAGACAACCATTTGCAATCGATGGACAAATTTGTGTTAATGGCGTTTGTGTTAACGAGAATCAACTGTAATAATTATTCATTTATTTTCATACAGAATTGCAAAAAATCGTAAAGATCGCGATAATAAACGCGATATAAGCGAAAATATTTATAAACTTACAAATTATTTGCCGTTGCCGGAGGATGAGAAAAATCCAACAAAACTAAGAATATTAGAAGTCACTACTGACACATTAAAAAACCAAAAAAACGAAAAAAAACTACTTGAAAACGAAATACGTTGCTTAAAAAAGGACTGAAAAGCTTTTAATAAAGAAAAAAAAATTTGGATCTAGCTTGTGAACAACTTGAAATGGATAAAAACAATTCCAGTTAGAAAAACAGGAACTGGAGCAAAAGATTGTTCAATTACAACAAAAAGTTAAATCTTTGAAAAGTTAAATTCTACAATGAGCATTGCAATTGTACCCAATCTACATGACGAACCAAACCAAGACGATGATGAACCGAATGTATATGTCGCTGAAGACCGAGCTGATTTGCAATTTGTTCTCGATTTTGACCGGATGTTCAAAGCAGAGTAAGTTTATACCAAATGTTAACTAAAGTTAAGACTCATTTTGAGAATGAGACTAAATGTCATTGATTTCAATGACCGTTTGTCTCGTTGCTTTACTTGCATTTTATTTTCTTAGTATTAAATAAGAAACGAGACAAAACTCTATTGGAACACATAAGAATTAGTCTCGTTTCTTTATTTTCGCTTCACTTTTTCATTGTTAAATAAGAAACGAGACAAAATTTCATTGGAACTAATGACATTTCGTCTCGTTTCTTTATTAACATTTTTGTTCCTCAGTTTTAAGAAAGAAGCGAGACAAATCATCATTGGAACACATAAGATTTAGTCTCGTTTTGTGTTGCAGTCTAAATTTGACTTATCTTATTGATTTCAATGCTCATTTGTCTTGTTTTTCTTTTCTTTTTTCTTTCATTAAGAAAACACAATCAAAGTAAGTTTTTACCAAATTTTAAGTACATTTTAGACAGTAAAACAAAACGAGACTAAATCTCATTGATTTCAATCGCCATTTGTCTCGATACTTCATTTTTTCATTAAGAAAACGAGACTAAATGTCATTGATTTCAATTACCATTTGTCTCATTTCTTTATTTTTTCATTAAGAAACAAAGTTTGGTAAAAACTTACTTTGATTGTAAGTAAAATTTCGACTTAACAAAGACAAAACAAGTTTTTATCAAATGTTATGTGACGTCATTGAGAGAGTCAACTCCACAGTAAAATCGCCCATCACTAAGAAAAAAGTGATGAGACTGAGCTGCATTGGTTTTAATAATGATTTGTCTCGTTACTTAGTTGATGATATAATGGAGTTTTCAAATTAAACCAACAATACTGTTTGTCTTTAACTTTCATGATTGAAATATCGAAATGTTACGTCAATCAAATGTCAATATTACGTCAATCAAATCAGAGTTCACAAGTCAATATATTGGAGGTAAGCACAGAGTACAGTAAGTTAAAATTACAATACAATGGTGATAAACACATGGTAAGCCAAACTGTATTCAAAAAAAGAAAAAATCCAGCCGACCAATAAGATCAAAATTTCTTAATTAAAAACTTTATAATTTTGGATTATTTTAACTCTGAGCGCAAGTATCCAGGGGTAAATAGCAAACACTTGTATTTACAATGTATTTAAAATTAATCTTCTAAAATTCAAAACGTTAGTTAACATTGTGTATTTTTTCTCGTAAACAAAGACTCAGAATGGATGACAAACAAGATTGCCAAATGTCCCCGTACAGGTCAGTAAATAAACAGGTCATTGAATTTATTTGGACCGCAACTAAAAGTTAATTTATATGTAATAATTATTGATATTATTTTTTTTGTCATACAGATAAGAGACCGCAAAAGTAAACGCTGTATAAGCGAACACATTTATCAACTAAGAAACTATTTAGTTTTGCTGGAAGACGAGAAAGAAAGAGCCGACAAAACTAAGAATTTTAGAAGTGACAATTGAAACATTAAAAAATCAAAATGACGAAAAGGAACTATTTGAAAACGAAATACGTTGCTTAAAAATGGAAGAAAAAAAACAAGTTCAACAGGGAAAGAGAAACTTTCTATAATGAAAAAGAACAATTCAAATTAGCTAGAAAATAATTTCATTATGAAAAAAAAACAATTCCAATTAGAATGACAGCACTTGGAACCAAAGATAGAACGTTTAAAAAATAACCTAAAATCATTAAAAATGGAGTTAAAAGTAATAAAAAATAATTAAGCCAATGTGTCGTATTCCCTGTATGGACGACGACTCGATGCGTCACTTTTTTGAAAACATGATTTACATTTCATAACTTAAGTTGTGGAAAGTAAACGACAATGAGAAACTTAAGAAAAAAAAAAGTAAGTAACAAATGTTTTCATTAGCATCGCAATTTTCTTTGGATTAAAAGTAAAGATTTAATTAAGAAAGAAAATGGATTAACTAAGATTGCTATTACTAAATCTTATTTCAATTTTAATTTATTTGAACTTGAAACTATAATTTCACAAGCAATTGTAGCTTTAATCGACTAAATCAGCTGATTTTATAAACTGAAACATTTGATTTACTGAGCAAAATTAAATGTTGAGACTAAATAGTACCCGTGCGAATCGTGCTTTGTCTCGTTACTTTTAAAGTAGTTTAAAAAAAAGTGTTTTACATTACAAAATCAATCTCATAAGGTAATTTCACCAAAAGCTAGACAAACGTTTTGGTCAAGGACACAAACTATTGACTCTACCATTTAAGATTTGAAATTGGTGATATAAGATGTCAAATTAAATTAGTAATTGTGGACTTGGTTCACGTCAGCTTTTGATTTTTCATATATAATAGTAGAAATGCAGAACTGAAGTAGTCCATGTCCACAAGCCGCTTTATCTCTTCCTTCAAGGCTACGAAATTGTATCTTTTTATAGTAAACAGATAACTAAACAAGCACTTTTCTTTCAGCAATAACAAAATGAGGCAAATCACCATTGTAATTTATGATGATTAGTCTCGTTTATTTATTGACACCTTGTAAGAACAGCCAAATTTAGAAAATCACTCGGTTTAATGTCTATTTTTACTAATCTCAATGTCTAAATTGAATGTTAGGGTCATTTTTAATTGGTGAACATATTGGCCTCGCAAATATTTGATCATAATTTACATTTATACCACACGTTTATGAACAGCCCTTTACTAATTGAATTCATAATTAGTTTCCCTTTTAAATTTGCTATATTTTATTATTCAGGTTTACAAAGACAATAAAAAAAGTGGCAATTGATTCAATCTTACGATGGCGACCAGAATATTGATCGGTTATTTCTGTTTATGTGTTTCGGTTTTAATTGCTTTCAATTTACTTCAATTTGCTTCAGGAAATCAGGACAATCACACACAAAATTACACGAAAATGTTTGAAAAATGCGAGGTCATCAGCAGAAGATGATTGTTTGTTTCAAATGTTACTGATTTACAAAGAAATCAAACTACTTCATTAATAGAAACAACAATGGCTGAATTTTTATAAAGCCAAATATACTGTAATTGAAAATAGCCATATAAAAAAAAAGAACTTTACAGAGCACAATCACACATCAGCCGAGACGCTGAAAAGGTGTTGTTCTTTTAGTAACGGTTAATCAGCTACACAGTTAATAGAACATGAAATGCGATGCACTTTCAACCTCCTTTGAGAGCCACTAAAAAGCAGTGTGAATCCAAGGACGTTGATTCACACAGTCAAACTGATATTATCTAATAAAAATAATAGTTATTACTGATTAAATGAAGATTATTTATTGATAAAAAAATGATAAAATAGCGTGATAAAAAGTACTTGTTAAACAACAGCTCAATGCTTATTGGCAATCGTTTCAGAGCTTTGTTCAATTTTAGTTATAAACTCACAAGTAACTTTTGAAGAAAGTTCAAATTATAAGAAACTAATTGGGGAATTTCTAATTATGTAAGTAAAACGACTTAATTTGAATAAAAATCTTGTCATTTACCATTTTGATTTCAATGTTAATACGTATGATTGCTCTTGAAATTTAAGTTCAAACTAAATAGTTTCAGAAATTCATCAAAAAAAAAAAAACATTTACTTGTTTGACAAGATCTGAGAGTTTAAAGATGTCAAGAAAAGTTAAATCTTAAAACTAAAGTTATGATTATTTGTTGTTTATTTTAGTATTGAGCAGAAATAAAGATGTTGGCTGAAATCTTATGACATCAACAGACGTTTGTCTGGACAAATGGCTCATCAGTTCCATTTAATTTCGTCAAGACAACCGTTTCAACTTGTAAAAAATCAACAAGAAAACGAATGACAACATTAAGAAGTTAAAAAGAAATCTACATCATCTTTCAAAATGAATCTTTTATGTGTGTGTGTGGTACATCTGTGTTTCTTCAATCAAATCAACAACACTAAGTGCATTTCCGGTTAAGTTTAAGTATTTCTATGTAGACAACTTTATCTTCTATTGTTTGAAATTGATTATGGTCAACGATTTCCTCAACAAAAAGTAAGTTAAACTTAACCCAAGACAATAATTGTGATTCAATGTAATGAACAATCAAGGCAAATGGACATTCAACAACTGAAAATGTCTGACATAACTAAAAACACACGTCATCAAAGAGGTGAAACAGGGATTGAATATGAACTAAAACTGCTAATGTTGTTGGCCTGTAAAGCTCATTCAGATAACAAAGCCAAATCAATAAGTAAAGGTGCTTATCAATTAGATTACCAGATTGGTTATCAGGTAAAAGCAGCTCATAAATTTGATGACGTTGTTTTCAAATTTAAAAAAGGAAAAAACTGGTTTTACCAATTTTTTCAAGCAAAACACAATTTCAATGCTAAAAACCAAATCAAATTTGAAGATTTGTTTGGTGAAGAAAAATTGGTGTTAAAAGGAAGTTTTGGAGAAAATTTTAACTTGAAAAAATATTACAGGTCTTTTGAGGATATTTTATACGAGATTAGCAATGGTGTGTTTGAAAATGGGGAAATAAAAGACTTGATTATCTTTACCAATGTTGGATTAGATTTCAATGACATTGAAAACAATGGTGTTAAAGTTGAGAAGTTGTCTGATAAGATTATTAGAAATTCTGATAAAATTTTGTACATTGAAAACACTGATTATTACAAATTGAAATGTTGTAGTGAAAATGTAATTGAGAGACTAATTAAGGGCTCACAAATCCATCAATTAGCAAAGATATTAGCGAAATATGTAATGGATTTCAATAGCAAAACTGAATTAGCAACTCCAATTACAAATCCAGATGGAATTGTAGCCAAATACTTGAAAGCTTTAAAAAATAAAGTCATTGAAATTGACGAATCAAAATCAATCATCACTTTTCAACAGGATTTCATTAATGGTTTACCAGATTTACCACAGAACGTTAAATCTTTTAAAGATTTGTTTGTTAGTTATTGTGAAAAGATGATGAATAAAGCAGAACCGGAAGTAATGGAGTTTCTCAGAACTGCAAACATTTCATTTGATAGAAATGTTTTGGTAAAAAGTGGGAAAAGATGTTCATTGCCTGAAACTAAGATGGCAAATGATGAAAGTGTAAATGACTTTCTTAAGAAGTTAATTTTAGCTGTTAATCAGCCAAATGTTAATGAGATTGAGAAATTGATTGTGGATGAAATGAAGTTTGAGTTTAAGATTTTTGATGAGACGTTTTTTACAATGACTTTGATGGAAAATGTTAGTGTTTGGGTGAAAAGACATGCGAACACTGAAGGATGGCTTTCTAAAGGACATTTTGATGATTTAATTTTGATAATCAAATCTAATATTGCAAATGTCATTAAAAGTCAAGCTAATGAACAGTTTGGAAGTCGATTGAAGTGTAAGATTGAGTTTAGAGACGTTTTTGCAAAAGTGAAAGACTTTCTTAATAATTGTGGTCAAATTTTGCTTGTTTGTACAAAAGGACAAACATTTTTAACTGCTTTAAAAATTTATCAGACAATTCAGACTGAATTTAAGACAAAAAAGTGTTTATTTGTTGAGTTTAGTTCAGTTAATGAGCAAAGTATTTCAGAAATTATTCCCACTTTGGATTTGCTAGTTATTGAATGTGAAATCATTGCAGATTTAACTGAGATTCAAGTAAATCATCTGATTGAAAAGCTAGAAATTAACCCAAAATTGAAATTGGTTTTTATTGCTGTGAATTTCAATGAAAAAGTTGAAATTTTTCCACAAATTCAAAGCTTCAAAGTTATCAAAGAAAAAGTCAGTGCAAATGAATTGACAGATGAAAGTCAAATTGAATTGTTGAATTCAGAAGTTAATTTTCAGGGAAAAATAGTTAAATTTTGTGAAATTATTGGTATTGAAACAATTGATGAATGTACAATGGCTAAATTGGCCCTTGGAGAAGAAGTCATAATTGGACAAAGATTAATTGATTTATCAGAAGTTGATTCATTTTACATTAAATTATATCAACAAATTGATTTGGAGAATTTAGTTGAAGCATTAATGGACATTGACAATCAATCAATGGCGTTTTTATTCAGTGGAGTTAAAGACATTGAACAATTGATGAAAACAATTGGTTTAAGTAAAATAGCAATCGATAATCAGTTGATTAAAATCGCTAATGATTTAGATGATGAAAATGTATCCAAATCGTTTAAGGAAATGTGCATTTGTAATTCAGAAAAACCAGTGTTTTTGTTACATTTTAGTCATGGAAATTGTTATTTGAAGCAAATTTATCAGCCACAACTTTACACCCAAATACAATTTAAGGACAAAAGTAGAAATGAGACAAATGGTGATAACATTGAAGAGTTTATTGATGAGGAAGAAAGTGAGGAAGATGAAAAAGACATTGAAAATCAATTGATTTTAAATTTATTGGAGAAGAATTTGGTTTTGTTGAGTGATGAACCAGGAATGGGGAAATCAACTTCTTTCATTAAGCTAATTAGTACAATTAAACAATCAAACAAAACAGCCTTTGTAATTAACATTAATCTCAGAACTTCTAGTCCAATTATCAAAAACTTATCAATGGACAATGACTTTGATCAAATTGTTAACTTTTTGTTAGTTTTAACTAATGAGAAAGACACAACATTGACATTTAAAATACTTAAAAGTTATTTACAAAGTGACAATCGTCAAATTTATTTATTTTTTGATGGTTTTGATGAAATTAGTTCAATTTGTCAATATAAAGTCATTGAATTGATTGATTGGTTAAAAGCAAATAGTAAAGCAGCTAAAATGTGGATTAGCACTCGACCTACTTTTGTAGTTGAACTAGAAAAAGAGTTAAAAGTTTCTGCTGTTCACTTAAAACGTTTTGATTATGAAACATGTCAGCAATTGCTAATGACATTTTACGAAACAGTTTTCAAATTTAGTTGCAATAAATCAGAAATGGATCAAATTAGTGATTTTACAGATTTAGTGTTACAAGACGTCAATTGGATATTTGAAAGTAACTCTGGTTTCATGGGAGTTCCTCTTCAGTTGAGATTAGTAGCTGAAGCATTTAGACCAAATTTCATTGAATACATTAGTTTAGACTCGGATGAGGAAGATCCTCAATTACCTTCAATGAACTTTTATGAGCTTTATCCAAAAAATATTATTGAAAAATACAACATTTATTTCGCTGAGAAAGTTGCCATTAACAATGATTATGTGAAAGAAACAATGACTGAACATTTCAATGAACTTCACTTGAAATTATCTTTAAAATACATTTATGAATCAGAAAGCAATCTCAATGGCCATGATCAGAGTGCTGACCAATCAGTCAAAGATTATTGGTGTGAAAATGTAAAAGATAAAGACATAATTGCTATTAAATTAATGGGAATTATCCAATCAGTTGGTGAAAATGGTGAAATTTATTTTTTACACAGAACTTTTGCTGAATATTTTATCGCTAAGTTTATAGTTGACAATTGTCCATTAAGTAACAGCAAAAGTCTAATTGCTAAACAATTGTACAATTACGAACTAAACAATAAAGCGATGATTATGGTTTTTGTTAATTATTTATCAGCTTATGATTTGCCATTGCATATGGCAATTGCTAATCAAGATTATTTACAAATTAGTCGATTGTTAGATGATAATGATAATTCTGCTAATGCATCAAACAATTCCTCTAATGCTTCAAACGATTCCTCTAATGCTCCAAACAATTCCTC
>JAAFCF010005931.1:19054009-19068294 GCA_013389785.1 Helicorthomorpha holstii | reverse complement strand
AGCTGGATGCTGATTGGCCCGACGGAACTCGAGCCCTAACTACTATTCTTTTTAAAGTAATGAGACTGATTTGCATTTTCTACAATAGCGATTTGTCTCATTTCTTTTTTTTTTTTTTTCATTAAGAAAACACAATCAAAGTAAGATTTTCGACTATTACCACATCATCAACTATCAATGGAAGTGGAGGAACGACAATATCAACTATCAATGAATAACAACACATTGTCAATGACTCTGAAGGACTGAAAGTTTTCATCAATTCTGATATGGAAAACAAAACACAGATTTTTAGCAATGGACATTTACAAGATCGATTTAGATAATCAATTTCTGCTTATTGTCTCCCCCTAAAACACCAAAATTAGATGAGAAAATTGCCTCGAATTCATCAAAATAATCGCCAAACTGATCAAATTTCAATTTCTGACAGTTGATCGACAAGTAACTGTCGAAATAGTAAGCTAAAGTACTGGTAACAGTGACATTTGTTGACTTTTAAATATCAACAAAAATAAAGTTTCTCAGCAAAGTTGCCAATCACATAAAAGGCAAAATTATGCACAATAACAAAACTTCTTACAAGTTACTTCAACTTATTTCTCAAACTAAACTTCAGAAAATCATTAAAATCTGTTCAAATTCATTACTGGTATTAAAATATTTTGAATAGCCAATTGTGAGTGTTTAATTTCGCTTTTACTAAACAATTAACTTGTAAATTTACAGTACAAGTAGCCATTTCTATCAATTGAAGTCTTAAGAGACTCTCATCTTGTAACTTTTTCTTATGCCAATGTGTTGCCTGGGAGATTAAAATGGCACCTGCGATGGTTGCTATGATACGTTCACTCATTTTTGGAGAAGAAATGGGGGATTAAAAATAACTGCACGTGCGATGGTTGCTATGATACGTACTGTACATTCGTTTTGGAGAAGAAATGGCTGTTGTTGTTGTATGAAAATTTAATCTAAACTTACAATAAATCAAACTTATCGAGTTTTGTGACATAATTAACTTCAAATACACCTGCTGATACACATACTAATATAGTATACTGATATCTTACTACTATATATAATTTGGAAATTCTGTCACAAACTCCGCCTTCATTCATACGTCACGCCCAATCGTAGAAGGTGTTGTCACCGAGAGGGGGTCGACTGTACTGTTTAGAGTGGAGTCGTCCATCTCAACCCAAAACAATTTGAAATTTGTTTGAACATGTGCATGTTTCAAACAATATTGTTTATAAGGAAGCTCACTAAAATAATGTTTTGCATAACTATTAAATACTATGGCTTTATCGGATATGCCCTTGTCAATTATAACTGTCTTAATTATTAAAATTAATATAATTGTGTCTTACCTCACATTTTCTCCTCAATTATTTCATTCGATAATTTCAAATCTGATGACGTTTAGTTGACGTGATTCAATGATGTTGAATGTCAATGCACATTTCGCGTTTAATTTTGTATCAAAAATTTATTGCTGCGTAGATTTTCATGTTAATCCAAAGTCCTCACTTCATGTTTTTTTTCCACTGTTTTTCCTGCTCTTGTATTCCCAATCACAACTGCAACATAAACATCATTTTAGACTTCAAATTTCACACTTAAAACTTCATAACAGACAAAATTATATGTTGATATGTCAATGGCAGATCTTGGTAATTAATGTTTATCAGAAAATATTAGTAAAAACTATTAAAATTCACTGATTTGAAATGAAAAACTCAAACATCTTCACAACGATTACACAACAACAGCTGTGCAATTAATAATTCCTGGAAAAACAACTGCTGCCACCTATTGACAAGTATTGTCCCTTCAAAAGCGATTAATTCTGTTACATCAGACTATTTCCCTAATAGAAACCCCATACAGTCAGCCAGTTACTAACAAGTATTTCCCCTTAAGAACGATTAACTCTGTCACATCAGAAAACTCTTTATAGAAAAGCGCACACAGTCAGCCAATTACGTAGATCTTAACGCTGCAATATAACCTTGTGCATAAAACTAAGTTATAATCTGTGTAAGTGTAAAATTGTAATTAAACCAAAACAGACTTACATTCGAAGATTAATTAATAAAATAATTAATTAAACTTACATAAAAAATATTATTTAAGATAAAATGTTTTTTTTAACACGAAACAAATCTCGTTTAACACGAAAAAATGTGGTTTCTCCCTATGAAAAATTGCATTCACTTGTTCAAATAAAGAAATGAGACTAAATCGCATTTGTTTCAATGGCGATTTGTCCCGTTTCTTTTTTTGTAAAATAAGAAAACGTTCAAATGAAGAGTCAAACTGTGATATTTTTATTGCGTAAAAATAACTCTTGATAATAAACTTTTAAAATGTTTGATAGTGAATCATAGTGTTAAAATCTTATCAAGAATTTATTAACTAAGTTAAGTAATCAAAGATAAGATACTGTAGTTTGCTAAAGTAACTGCCACGTCGTAGTTTCACTTTATTCAGTTTCAAGCTTTACACTGAAATACCGGTATACAAACTGAATTAAAACTGCAATTGATTTCAAAACTAAAACTTAATAACAAATACCGTTGTTATTTTTATGAATTACTGAATGTGAATTTACGTGTGAAAATGGCAGAAATCAGTGATGGAATTCATGTAAATTTTCAAAGAGGAAAAGCGTCTGAAAATGGCGACTGTTTTTATGATTCAGTTGCTCAAACACTCAACCAAATTCTTGATCAAGAAAAACCAGTAAGTGTTAAACAATTGAGACTTTTGTGCCAATTAAAAGCCAATGAAGAAAGTCAATGGCTGGAAAATGCATTGAAATCAGATGTAAATCAGTTTGACATTGGTGAATATGCAGCTCGCGTGTGTTTTTCGAGTGAAGATTTAGTAAATCAACCTGAAATTGCGTCATTGTTACAATTGCCATGTCCATTGTGGGGAAGAGCAGAAATTGAAGGAAGAATTATTTGCAATCATTTTAATGTCCAATTGCATTTAATTGAAAAACAGACAATTAATGAAAGTGTAATATGGGTCAATCAAATCATCAGTAATGATGGATGTAAATCAATTGAAGAAGCTGATTGGGAAAATCAAAAGATCATTCATATTTTGAATGAGGGAAATCTACATTTCATCCCAATTCTACGTCACAGTGTTCATCAACAAATGTCTTTTAGAAAAGATGTGTTAACCAAGAACCAAAAGGCAAAATTCAGCAAAGAAAAAGTGCAAAAGAATTCAAAATCAACAAGAAAATCGTCTTCAAAGTTAGAAGTTGGTGGCTCAGTCAACAGCAGTGCAAATATAAAGAAATCTTTCAGTGTTTGTGAAGAAGAAGATTTGAGACAGGAAGGAGCTGAACAAGGCAAAGACTATGAGATGAATTTGCTGATGTTATTATTCACTCGAGGACATTTATTAAGATGTCAATTTGAAGTTGGAAGAGAAGTAAAAGCTGCTGGAAAGTTTGATGATGTTGTTTTAAGATATAAAAATCAAAATGACAATAAATTGCATTACAAATTCATTCAATCAAAGCACATACTCAACAGTTCTGATAAATTAATTCAGTATGAAGACTTGATTAATGTCACCGAAACAACATCATCTAAAACTGAAGGCAGTTTGGGTAATTATTTTGATTTAAAAAAGTATTTCCGGTCTTTTGAAGACATTTTGTACGAGATAAATGATGGAGAATTTAAAGGAGGTGAATTAGATGACATCATCATCTTTACTAATGTTGGTTTAAATATTTGTGATCTTAAAACTAATAAGATTGAAGTTGAACCTTTAGATAAGAAAATGGTAGATTTGTTGTACATTGAAAACACATGTTATTACAGATTGAATGTTTCAGACGAATATTTGATTGATTCAATCATTGAGGGTTCACAAATTCATCAATTGGCCAATGAATTAGTGAAATATGCTTTGGGCTTCAATAGCAAAACAGGTTCAGTTACACAAAAACCAAACACAATCAGAGAATCAAATGAAATCTTAGCCAAATATTTCAATTTTCTTAAAGATAAAGTTATTGCTATTGACCAATTGAAATTGTCCATTTCATTTCAAGAAAATTTCCTCAATGGTGTAAATGTTAAACAATTTGGGGAATTAATTGTAAAATATGGTCAAAAGTTACAATCAAATTTCACTTTGACTGACTTAACAAAAACAGAAATTAAATTTCAGAAAAACTTGCTAAAAAATCAAAGTAAATTGTTTTCTTTAAATGAAATGGCCAATAAAGAAAGTGTAATTGAGTTTTTTAAGAAATTGATTTTTGCAGTTAATCAGCCAAATGCAAATGAAATTGCAGATTTTGTTTTTGATGAAAATCTAAAATCTTTGTTTAAGATTTGCAATTATGAAATTGTTGTCTCTAAAGTTAAGGAAGAGCTTTGGAAATGGCTTTTTAAAATCAGAGACAAAGAGGGCTGGGTTGATGGGAACATCAGTAAAACATTGATCTCAGAAGCCAATAACATAGTACAAAATATTCTCATTGATGTGTTTAATCAGCCATTTAAAAAAAAGTTTAAAAAAAGCAAAATTTGGTTTGAAAAACCAAACAAAAACCTTGAAAACTTTTTAAATTCAACTGATCATTTGCTTATTTGTAGTGAAAAACAAACAATGTTAACTGCTTTCAAAATTTATCAGATATTTGAAAAGGATGAAACAAACAAATTTGTATTTGTTAATTTTAGTTCAGTTGATGATTCAAATTTAACTAATATTTTGTCAGCTTTGGATTTCTTAATCATTGAATGTGACAATGATGTTGATGCAAATCAAGTGAATGATCTGTTTGACAAGTTTAAAATCAATTTAACATTTAAATTGATTGTGATTGTTAAGTCAGACAAAGAAATGTTAAAATTGAATCCATGTCCATGTTTCAGTGTAATTGAAGACATTGTTAAAGCCACTGACTTAACAATTGAAAGTCAAAAAAAATTGTTGAATTGTTTTGTTAACTTTCAAGGTGCAAATGTCCAACTCAGTGAAATTATAGACATTGAAACAATTGAAGCAATTGATGAATGTACATTGGCAAAATTGGCCATTGGTGAAGAAGTCATAATAGGAGAAAAACCAGTTGATTTGACAGAAGTTGATTCATTTTACATTCAATTATATGAGCCAATCAATTTGAACACTTTAGTTGAAACATTAATTGACATCAAGAATCAATCAGCAGCATTTTTGTTCAGTGGAGTTAAAGACATTGACCAATTGATAGAAACAATCGATTCAAGTCAAAATGATTTGAAAACAGCAATTAAATCAGCAATTGGGAATCAATTAATTCAATTATCTGATGAATTGAACGATGAAAATTTATCAAAGTTATTTAAGCAAATGTGCGTTTGCAACTCGGAAAAAACTGTTTGTTTATTGAATTTTAAAAATGGCAATTGCTATTTGAAGCAAATTTACCAGACAGAACTTTACGTTAAAAGGCAATTTGAGTTGAAATCCCAGAAAATAAATGAGTCAAAGTCAGTAAATGAAGAGAATATCAGAACTAAGACAGAAACAAGTATTGAAGATGAAGAGTTTGTAATGTCAATAAAAGATCAATTGGTTTTGTTGAGTGATGAACCAGGAATGGGAAAAACAACTTCATTCATTAAGCTAATTAATACAATTAAACAGTCAAACAAAACAGCCTTTGTAATTAACATAAATCTCAGAACTTCAATGAAAATCATCGGCAACTTATCAATTGAAAAAACAATAGATGACATTGGTCAAATTGTTAAGTTTTTCTTAGCTTTAACTAATGAAAAAGACACAACATTGACATTTAAAATACTTAAAAGTTATTTACAAAGTGAAAATCATCACATTTACTTGTTTTTTGATGGTTTTGATGAAATTGCTAGCAATTGTCAAGATAAAGTCATTGAATTGATTGATTGGTTAAAAGCAAATAGTAAAACAGCTAAGATGTGGATTAGCACTCGACCTACTTTTTTAGTTAAACTAAAAGAAGAGTTAAAAGTTTTTCCTATTCATTTACAAGGCTTTGATCAGCAAACATGTCAAGAATTGCTAATGACATTTTACAAGAATGTTTTCAAATTCAGTTTTGAACATTCAAAATTAAACAAAATTGAACATTTCGTGTTGACATTGATGAAAAAAGCCAATTGGATATTTGATAGGAACAATCGATTCATGGGAGTTCCTCTACAGTTGAGGTTAATTGCTGAAGCATTCAGATCAGATTGTCTTCAGTTTCTCAATTCAGATAAAGAAAATTGTCAATTGACTGAAATTCAATTTTACGAACTTTATCCAAAATTTATTAATGAAAAATTGAACATTTATTTCGCAGAGAAAGTGGCCATTGATAACGATTTTGTAAAAGAGAAAATCACTGACTATTTCAATCAAATTCATCTAAAATTATCTTTAAAACACATTTATGAGTCAGACAGCAAACTTAATGGCCATGACCAGAGTGCTGATCAATCAGTCAAAGATTATTGGTGTAAAAATGTAGAAGATAAAGACTTAATTGCTATTAAATTGATGGGAATTATCCAATCAGTTGGTGAAAATGGTGAAATTTACTTTTTACACAGAACTTTTGCTGAATATTTTATCGCTAAATTCATAGTTGACAATTGTCCTTTAAATAACAGCAAAAGTCAAATTGCAAAAGCACTTTATGAAAAACATTTCCTTAATAAAGATATGACAATGAAATTTATAACTTATTTGTCAGCTCATCATTTGCCATTGCATATGGCAATTATTAATAAAAATGATTTTGAAATTATTGATTTAATTGACAATGATTCGTCAATTAACATCAATGCAGTTGATAAACTTGGAAGAACAGCTTTACATTTGGCTGCAGGTTATGACAAAGGACATTATAGTTCTGTAATCGCCTATTTGGTTTTTAAAAAGTGCAATTTGTTTGCAATTGATTTTTTAGGTAAAACAGCTTTACATTATGCAGTTCAAATCACTGATGAACAAGTTGTTAAAAAATTGCTAAATAAAATCACTGATTTTGATATTAAAAATTACTTAAACAATAAAACTGACATCATTGAAGGCTCTTTCATTGATGAAGATTCAAAATCTGAATATTTCAAGTTTGTAAATCAATTGGATTGTTTTGGTCAATCAGCTATTCAATTGACATCAAACTATACAAGTACCGGTTTTAATAATAAATTTTACATTAAGATTCCAAAGCTGTTGATAATTCATGGAGCTGACATTTCACATGTTATTCAAAAGATTAAAAACATGAATTTAAAGGAAAGAGATGAAGAAACAGATGATGATTTCTTTAAAGATAATTTAAAATACATGTCCCATCTATACTTGTACAACAGTGGTGACTGTAATTTTAGTTGGATTATGACTCTGAATTTATCTGATGAAGAAATTTGTTGTTTAGAGAAAGACAATGTCATATTTGAATCATTTAAAGCAAATCCGACAAATTATGTTAAAGTAATAATTAAGTTATTAAACAATCAAAACTTCTTTGATAAACATCATTCTTCAATCATAACTTCAATTAAAAATGACTATGTGAATGATGATGATTATGTGCAATTAATTCAATTGATTAATGATAATTGGAATAACAGAGACAATTGCCTATTACATGCATTGCAAATGTCCATTGAATACGGTTATGTTAACACTTTCAAATGGCTAATAGACAATTTTCCTGACTTAAGAAATGCTATCAGCAATTGCTTAGAAAAAGCTATTGAGAACAATCAAACTTATTTACTTGATTATTTATGGGAAAACCATGAGCAATTGCTGAATATCAATACTACTTTACATTTTGCTTCTTGTATAGGTTATTTGCAATGTGTGCAATGCATTTGCAATAAGTACACTAATTTAGTTAATGAAGTAAATGAAAAAGGTCAATCAGCATTGCATTTGGCATCCATGAATGGACATTTGCAAACTGTAAAGTATTTGATTTCAAAAGATGCAAATCCCATTGTTGAAGATGTTCATCATTACAATGGCCTTGATTATGCTTATTTGCATAATCAATTTGATATATTTGAATATTTTGTGAATAATTTTGATTTAAATTTAAGTTCTGAGTTGAAATCAGAGTTTTCTGATCGATTGATTAATTTTTTAAGATCAAAATCAGCTGTTGATGTGAATTCAGTCAATGAAAATGGAGTTTCAATGTTGCATTTGGCTTGTCAATTGCACAAATGTACATTTGTCCAATGGCTAATTAACAAAGAAGCAAATGTCAATTGCAAAGACAATCAAGGAAGAACTCCAATGCATTTTGCTGCCATTGGTTTAGATAATTGTAACAAAAATAGATGCCAAACTATAAAGCATTTGCTAACATCATCCGCCATTTGTGAATCATTAGACAATTATATTGAAATACCAATTGAAATGATGCAAAATTATCAAAGTTTATCAAATGACAACAGTGAAAAACACCAGAGTTGCTTTAAAACATTAATGGCAATAAATGACTTATTTCATCAAATTAAATTAAATAAAAAAGAGTTTAACACTAACAATTTAGATGCATTTATATCTAATAAAAAAGTTTTAAATGGCAAAGATAAACAGGGAAATACTTTGTTACATTTACTAATTTCTTATCATTGTGAAACTCCTGAAGAAATAAGATATCATAAGTTTATAAAAAATTGCGTAAATGTTCAAAATGAAGAAGGTGACACTCCATTACATTTGGCAATCAGAAATGGACATTTAAACGGAATAGTTCAAATGTTGAAAAATGGAGCAAACATCTTCATCAAAAATAATGAAAATGAAACTCCATTAGCAATTGCTAAAAACAGTAACAACGATTTACCGATAAGGACATTGATTATAATTGAAAACTTCTGGACTAATCTGACATCCGACAGTGTTTCTATTTATAATTTAGTAATGAAACACATAGGATTTTCTCAATTTGATTATGTTATTGTCAATGCAAAAGACTCTGAAGGAAAAACAATTCTCCATCTTGCAGCCATCAATGGCTGGTTACAAATTGCTCAGTATGGATTAATAAGCCATAACCAATTTAATATCAATGCCATTGACCATTTTAAGAAAACACCATTGCATTATGCTGCAATGTATAATCAATTAGAAATGATTCATTTGCTACTTGGACATGGTTGTTGTTACAATGACAAAGATGTTAATGGTAAAACGCCATTAGATTTAAGTGAAAAACCAAATGTATTATCATTGCTTGATTCAGCATTTCGATTAATTAAAAGTGAAAATCCATTGGAAATCATTGAATTAGTCAATAAATCTGAGTTTAATGCTAATTTCAAATATGCAGTAGAAGCTGTTGATGAGAAAGGTCATAGTTTATCTTATTATGCATTTCAATACAATCACAAAGACATTAGCAAGCTTTTACTAAGACATGGAGCTCCTGTTGAAGATTTTTGTAGATTTAAAAACTCCGATTGGACTAAATTTTTAATTGAATCATTATTTCATTATAAATCAGATCCATTTAATTTAAACGTTGAATCAGAAGAAGAAAAATGGCTAATTATCTCAAAAGCAAGAGATAGATTTGGTGAAACATTGTTGTATTTGGCTACTAAAATTTCTATGATTTATGTTGATAAACTTCCATTGAGTTTGCTTGAAACTTTGATTGCAAATGGAGCTGATGTCAATGCCATTGATAATGAAGGAAATACTCCATTACATAAAGCAGCTATTGAAAACAATATGAATATGATTGATTGGTTGGTTAAAAATGGAGCAAATGTCAATGCAAAAAATTTTAAAGGAAAAACTCCACTTTTTTCCTCGTTTTACGGTTTTAAACACAATATTTATGCTCTTAATTGTTTGTTGTTGAATGGATCTGATGTTAATGTTAAAGATGTTTATGGTAAAACACCATTAATGGAAGCTGCTGAGTGTACTAATGTTGATTATGTAAATCTTTTAATTAAATTTGGAGCAAATGTAAATGATGTTGATTTTTGCAATCAATCAGCTCTTGTTTATGCTGTAGAAAACAGAAGTTACCAAAAAGTTCATTCATTACTTAAAAATGGAGCTGATGTTAATGTTAAAACTAAATATGGTAAATCTTTGTTACAAATCTCTGATTTTGGACAAATGATTGGTCCAAAAATTTATGATTTGCTAATTCAATTCGGTGCAAAATGAAACATTGTAAATCAATTTTATACAAAAGCCATTGTCAAACGCCTTTATGTATAAAAAATATTTTCAAATTGCTTTTGTCAATTCAATCAATTTTATCATGTAAAAACTTTTATTGTACAAATTCACAAGTTTTTTTTTTTTTTAAATGCTGACTTCAATATTTTCAATTATATAATTTGCATGTTAGTTTTTTACTCTTTTTATCAAGAAATATTTGCTTTCTTAAGATGTAAGATAAATAAACTGCAGGTGCGATTTGGTTGCTATGATACGTGTATTCACTTATTACGTTTGTTGTTATGTAAATCGTTTACATAAACTTATAATAAAACTGGATTTTGTGACATAATTAACCTCAAATATACCTGTTGATACACATATTTAATATACTCACATCAAATCTTAACTGTCTTAATTATTATAATTAATATAATTGTGTCTTACCTTCATCATCTTCTTGCCTCACATTTTCTCCTCAATTATTTTAACTCTGATGACGTTTAGTTGACGTGATTCAATGATGTTGAATGTCAATCACACATATTGGCGTTTCATTTTGTATCAAGATGTATTCCTGTTGATATTTTCATTTGGTTTTCTATCTTATTTGAACTGATTTCACACTTGATGTGTAGATTTTCATGTTAATCCAAATCCTCACTTCTGTTTTTTCTTCCACTGTTTTTCCAGCTCGATTGACTTTCATCACAACTGTAACATAAACATCATTTTAGACTTCAAATTTCACACTTAAAACTTCATAACAGACAATATTATATGTTCATATATCAAAGGCAGGTCTTTGTAATTATTGTTTATCAGAAAATATTAGTAAAAACGATTAAAATTCACTTATTTAAAATGTAAAACTCAAACAACATCCTCACAACGATTACACAACAGCAGCTGTGCGATTAATAATGCCTGGAAAAACTACTGACAAGTATTTTTCCTTCAGGCTCCATTAATTCTGTCACTTCACACTATTTCCCTAATGGAAACCCCATACAGTCAGCCAGTTACTAACAAATATTTTCCCCTTAAGAACAATTAACTCTGTCCCATCAGAGAACTACTTTAGGGAAAGCGCACACAGTCAGCCAATTACGTAGATCGTAACGCTGCAATATAACCTTGTGCATAAAACTAAGTTATAATCTGTGTGAGTGAAAAATTGTAATTAAACCAAAACTAAATTGCATTCAAAGATAAATTAATAAAGTAATTATTTAAAATTAAATAAACAAATTTTTTTTAAGTTAAAATGTTTCTTTTAACACGAAACAAATCTCGATTAACACGAAAAAATGTGGGTTTCCTATGAAAAATTGCATTCACCTGTTCAGAAAAATGTTCTAATAAAGAAATGGGAAAAATCGTCATTGAAACTAATGCAATTTAGTCTCATTTCTTTCTTGTAAAATGAGAAAACGTTCAAATAAAGAAGCGAGACTAAATAGCATTAATTTCAATGAAGATAAATCCCATTTCTTTCTTGTGAAATGAGAAAACGTTCAAAAAAAGAAATGAGACTAAATCGCATTAGTTCCAATGACGATTTTTCCCGTTTCTTTCTTGCTATAAAACTTTTAAAAATTGTGTTACTTCCTCTTGAATTTTCCCACTAACAAAAGCAAACCAATGACGTCAGATAAATGCTCAGCAAAAAAGCCCTTTTCTATTTTTACAAATTCCCAGTACAGTGTACAATAAAAAAGAAAGAGGTGAAGACAAAATGACAAAGGCCCTTAGGCTAATTATGTCTCAGAAAAATCAACAAAGGTCACATTGCTCTTTTCATGTACTATTTTCTTGTTTTGTTTTCTGTAGAAATTCCTTTGAAGGTCAAAGGGCCATTTAAATGGAAGATTAGCATTTAGCAGTGACAAAGGAGCACGAACCGGATGTAATTATGTCTTAAGTCAAAGTTATTTTTAGTCAAGAAAAAAAGGTGTCACTAAGTTTGTTGAAATAAATTAGTGAAATTTTTATTTAATTAAAAAAATAATTTAATGAAATAACCAGTTTTAAATAATTAAGATGTTTTATTTACAGTAATTAACAACAAAAAAAATGTCACATGTTGTTGAAACGTCACGTGTTTCTTAAAGACACTTTTTAACTTCTTTATTTTTTTTCTTTTTCCTGTAACATCACCTTGATTTCTTCAAACTTCAGAATTCCAAATCTCAAGTTCGGACTTCTTTCCTGTTGTTTTCTTACTTCAACTTCCTTTTTCTTAAAACCTTCAATTTTATTCAGGGGTTCGGTTGGAACTAACAGGGCTTTACTGGAACCACCACGAGGAACTCTTCTCCCTCTTAACACTGGAATTGCGTCTCCAAGACGTTTGAATATCTTCTTCAACTTCCACTGTCCTTCAGATTCACAGTCACAGATTTCAATTTGGTGACTTTCATGATCACTTTCATCATCATCAATTGGGACACTTGTGTATCCTCCATTACTAACAGGAAGGCCCTTTCCACTAGCAAGACCAAGAAAACTTGCAGTCCAACTCATTTCTTCAGCAAATTGCGACTCTTTCAAAGCTCGAAATCTCAAAACTGACTTAAAAATAAATGAACAGCTTAAACTTCTTATCCTGTTTAAATGGGCACAATCACGTGACCACGTGTACGTGTTTGTAAACTGAGTTGAAAAGAGCCTAACTGCTGTGACGTTGATGAAGAGGTGGAGACCTAATTTCCAATTGTAAATGGACTTGTTCTCCTTTAGAACTGCAGGTCAATGCATTTACCAGCTTAACGACGTTCTAAAGTAATTCAAGTCCAATTGCGTAAAATCCAATTTTTGTCAAATACCTACAACTCCGCCCCTTTTCTGGCAACATTGTTTACCAACGTGTTAGTTACCATGGCAACAGCACATTCAATATTTATTTTAATCATTCGAATTTTTTTTTAAATATTTAATTGTGTTGGTTACCATGGTAACCGCATCTTCAATATTAGTTTCGATCATTCGATTTTTTAAATATTTGAATTTGAATATTGATAAACGAAATGAAGTTCAATGATAAAATAACTGAGACACATTTGCATGCGTTCGAATGGCTATTTGTCTCGTTTGTTTTTAGTAATGAAAAATAATTGGTTTAATTGATTTAATTACAGAAGTAAAATCAATGGCTTTTTATATTTAAAGCAAAGATACACAGTGTACAATACCGGAAGTGTGTTTAGCATATGGAAATATATTTGAATTTTACAATAATAATTTAAAAAACAATGTGATATTTTGAAGTCAATGGGACAAGTTTTTATTCAAGTTGAGACATGAAAATAACTTTGAATCCGGTTTCTACCTGAATCATCGTTAAATGCTAATCCCCATCTCAAATGGCCCTTTGACCTTAATCGAATTTGTATATTCAAATGTCCTAAAGCTTTGTAAAAAGACAAAATGGCTTTTTTTTGTGTTTAAAAAATTTAGCAAAAGGGGTTTTCCTGTTTCCTATTTTTTAAGTTGGAAAAATAATTTCCTAAATGGGTCGTTTGCCTTTTGACAGTGGCCTTAATTACTGAATGGGTCGTTTGCCTTTTGACAGTGACCTTAATTCAATTTTCGATGTCTAAAAATAGGTTGTTGCACTGTAAAGGCCTTTTACCAAAAATTTAAGTAAAGGTCATCGATTTTGGAGCAAAAAACTTAAGAGATTTCTATTTTTTTTCAATAAATAATAATTAATTAATAAATTAATAATATGACGTCACTGAGAGACTGAGTTTTCTCTTCCTTCCATTTCTCAGAGTAAAAAATGTAACGTTTTCCTTGTGTTTTTTTAAGGTTCAAGTGACGTCATTATAATTGTTAAACGTCACACTAAGAAAAAAATACATAATTTTTCCTAAATTTTATAACTTAAAAACTTTGAAAACTCAATGAAACAGGATAAACAGCCATTGAAACTGATGAGAAACAGTTTCGTTTCTTTATTAACACTTTTTTATTATAGAAAAAAAGAAACGAGACAATTCGCCATTGAAACTAACGAGATAAAGTCTCGCTTTTTTTCTAATGTAAATTACTTCTCAAATTCCACAAAAATTTAACAT
>JAAFCF010005931.1:19032828-19045799 GCA_013389785.1 Helicorthomorpha holstii | reverse complement strand
GAGACAAAACTCCATTGAAACTCACGAGAATTAGTCTCATTTTTTTTCTTAGTTTTAAGAAAGAAATGAGACAAAACTCCATTAGAACACATGTGATTTAGTCTCGTTTCTTTATTTGTATTTTTTTTCTTAGTGTTAAGAAAGAAACGAGACAAAACTCCATTGAAATTCATGAGAATTAAAACCAGAAATTCGTTCAAAATGTGATTTTCAAGTATTTTTTAATAGTCGATGAAATAAAAAAAAAATATTTTTTTTATTTCCATTAACAATGAATTTTTTTAATTAAAAGTTTCAATAAAAGTACACATTCTTAATTATTTAATCGCAATTAATTCATTGATTTCCCAAACAGGTGATTTTTACTGCCCATCAACTTCTTCTTCATCTTTTTCCTTCTTCAAAATGGCTTCTTTCAATTCATTTATTTTCTGATTCCTTAAGTCAATTTCTTTTCGCTGTTCAATAACTTGGCCAATAGCAACTTCCAGGATTTTCGCTGCAGACACTTTCTTCCCCTTCAATTCAGGGATTGAATCTCTTAAAATTTTGTACAGTCGATTCATTTTCTTACGGCGCTCCTCAGCTTCACCGACATCTTGGATTTCAGTTTCATCGTCAGTGTAATCACTGCTATCAAAACTATCAGTTTCAATATCAGAGCAATCACTGCTATTAAAACTCTCAGTTTCAACGTCAGACGATTCACTCATTTCAAAAATTCCACTTTCACTTGAATCTCCACTCATTTTCACTATTACTTTGCTCACAAAAAGTCAACTATTAAACTTTTTTTTTTTAACTTCTTTGAGGCCCAAAATCTCAACCAATTCGCACAAAGACTTGAAAACAAATGAAGAAAATGTGAAACTAATAAGACGTGACCTCCTTTTTCAAAAGGTCCTATTTGTTATGACGTCAAGAGGCCGTGGAGGGGGGGGTGGGTCCTTCTGTATTTTTAAACGCAATTGAAGGTCTTTAACACGTTGTAAAAGAGAAAAAAAAACACACAAGGAAAAGGTTACATTTTACGATAAGAAATTGTTGAAAAAGAAATCTCAGAATTGATCTCAATGACGTCATATTATTATTTTAATTAATTAATATTATTTAATGAAAACTAAAAAATCTCTAAAGTAAAAAACTTTTTCTGTTTTTGTTACTTTTTGTCTATAAAATAAGGGTATTTTTTCCCCCAAAATCGTAAATTAAGTGACTCGTTATCACTGAATGAATCTGATTTGAATCAAAAGAATCAACTGAGAAGTTGAAATTGCATTACAATTCGCTAAAACCAGTGTAGTAGTTCTCACGTGCTAAACATGAATAACTAGCTAATTTCTATTGCTTATCCAGCTGACGTTACTCACTTAATTCACGTTTTGATTCGAATATTTTCATTTTCAAATTCATTCGAATTTATTCGAATATGATTTAAATGAATTCAAATCTGAAATTAAATGAATTAAAAAACCCATGTTACCATGGTAACCAACACTTTGATAAACAAATTGACCACAAGAAAGACAAACAAATTTTTCACTAATTGATTTTCAACTACAGATACTTTGATGGAAGACGATTAACAAGTCAATTAACATTAAGAAAAGATTTTTTATTTAAAATTTTTTTAAACAAATTCAATTATTTAATCAAAAATCACTTAAAAATCAAATAAAACTTAAGAAAATCCATCTGATTTTCCATCAACAACTTCTTTTTCTTCTTCTGCCAAGTTTTTCACTCTTGAACTTCAACGTTTGTTCATCATTTTCGTCTTTCATTAAGTTCTTTCAGTTCTGCTTCCGCAAATTCCAAGAACTGGTCAACATCTTTAATCGTCTTTTCTACACCGGACATTAAGTGGTCGTCATCTTCTTCATATTTTTTCTTAAATCTCTTCGGTGATTTCTCAGCTTCATTTCTGACTTTAATTTCTCTTTGTCGTCTTTCATTGTTACGGTCAGTCGACTGTCTACGACTGCGCTTGGTCACTGTAGTGCTCATGCGACAAACAGGCTTAGAACGGGCACACGAATCTCCACTCATTTTCACACAAAAAGTAAAATTTTTCACTCTTCAGAGCCTCAAAATCTGAACAAATTCACTTGTAGACTTGAAAACGAATGAAGAAAATGTGCCACAAACTCAGCTTTTAAACATGTTCAAACCGGAAATCACCTGATTACTGCTTTTCAATAGGTCCTATTTCCTCGTGATTAGGAGGTGGGGCCTTATTTCCAAAACACAATAGGACCTGACCTACTTTAGAACTGACGCTCAATACATTTACCAGCTAAACAACGTTCTAAAGTGAAACAAGTCCAATAACAATTGCAATTTAAATATTTTCTCAATGGTGGCGCTGGTATCGAATGGGTGAATTTGTTTTATTTTTTTTTAAACTAATAAATATTGTTTTAACAATGCAAATTAGGTGAAAATTATGTTAAATTTTTGTGGAATTTGAGAAGTAATTTACATTAGAAAAAAAGCGAGACTTTATCTCGTTAGTTTCAATGGCGAATTGTCTCATTTCTTTTTTTCTGTAATGAAAAATGTGTCAATGAAGAAACGAAACTGTTTCTCATCAGTTTCAATGGTGGTTTATCCTGTTTCATTGAGTTTTTAAAGTTTTCAAGTAATTAAATTTAGGAAAAATTATGTATTTTTTCTTAGTGTGACGTTTAACAATTATAATGACGTCACCTGAACCTTAAAAAACACAAGGAAAACGTTATATTTTACTCTGAGAAATTGAAGAAAGAGAAATCTCAAAATTTCAATGACGTCATATTATTCATTTAGTTAATCAATTATTATTTATTAAAAAAAAATCTTAAATTTTTTGCTCCAAAATCGATGACCTTTACTTAAATTTTTGGTAAAAGGCCTTTACAGTGCAACAACCTATTTTTAGACATCGATAATTGAATTAAGGTCACTGTCAAAAGGCAAACGACCCATTCAGGAATTAAGGTTACTGTCAAAAGGCAAACGACCCATTTAGGAAATTATTTTTCCAACTTAAGAAATCGAAACAGAAAAACCCCTTTTGCTAAATTTTTAAACGAAAAAAAACCATTTTGTCTTTTTACAAAGCTTTAGGACATTTGAATATACCAATTCGATTAAGGTCAAAGGGCCATTTGAGATGGGGATTAGCATTTAACGATGATTCAGGTAGAAACCGGATTCAAAGTTATTTTCTTGTCTTAACTTGATTAAAAATTTGTCCCATTGACTTTCACATTGTATTTTAAAATATTATTGTAAAATTCAAATATATTTCCATATGCTAAATACACTTCCGGTATTGTACACTGTATATCTTTGCTTTAAATATAAAAACCCATTGAATTTGCTTCTGTAATTAAATCAATTAAACCAATTATTTTCCATTACTAAAAACAAACGAGACAAATCGCCATTCGAACGCATGCAATTTAGTCTCAGTTATTTTATCATTGAATTTCATATCGTTTATCAATATTCAAATTCAAATATTTGAAAAAATCGAATGATCGAAACTAATATTAAAGATGCTGTTACCATGGTAACCAACACATTCAAATATTAAAAAAAAAATTCGAATGATCAAAATGAAAATCTAATGTGATGTTGCCATGGTAACCAACACGTTGGTAAACAATGTTGCCAGAAAAGGGGGCGGAGTTGTAGGTATTTGACAAAAACTGGATTTTACGCAATTGGACTTGAATTACTTTAGAACGTCGTTAAGCTGTTAAATGCATTGAGATTCCGTTCTAAAGGAGAACAAGTCCATTAACAATTGGAAATGAGGTCTCCACCTCTTCATCAACGTCACAGCAGTTAGGACCTTTTCAACACAGTTTACAAACACGTACACGTGGTCACGTGATTGTGCCCCTTTTAAACAGGATAAGAAGTTTAAGCTGTTCATTTATTTTTAAGTCAGTTTTGAGATTTTGAGCTTTGAAGGAGTCGCAATTTTCTTAAGAAATGAGTTGGACTGCAAGTTTTCTTGGTGTTGCTAGTGGAAAGGGCCTTTCTGTCAGTAATATAGGATACACAAGTGTCCCAATTGATGATGATGAAAGTGATCATGAAAGTCACCAAATTGAAATCTGTGACTGTGAATCTGAAGGACAGTGGAAGTTGAAGAAGATATTCAAACGTCTTGGAGACGCAATTCCAGTGTTAAGAGGAAGAAGAGTTCCTCGTGGTGGTTCCAGTAAAGCCCTGTTAGTTCCAACCGATCCCCTGAATAAAATTCAAGATTTAAAGAAAAAGGAAGTTGAAGTAAGAAAACAACAGGAAAGAAGTCCGAACTTGAGATTTGGAATTCTGAAGCTTGAAGAAATCAAGGTGATGTTACAGGAAAAAGAAAAAAAAATAAATTAAAAAGTGTCTTTAAGAAGCACGTGACGTTTCAACAACATGTGACTTTTTTTTTTGTTGTTAATTACTGTAAATAAAACTTATTAATTATTTAAAACTGGTTATTCCATTAAATTATTTTTTTAATTAAATAAAAATTTCACCAATTCATTTCAACAAACTTAGTGACACTTTTTTCTTGACTAAAAATAACTTTGATTTAAGACATAATTACATCCGGTTTGTGCTCCTGTGTCACTGCTAAATGCTAATCCCTTATTCAAATGGCCCATTGACCTTAAAAGGAATTTCTACAGAAAACAAAAAAACCCTGAAAATGGTACATGAAAAGGTCAAGGGGACCTTTGTTGATGTTTCTGAGACATAATTAGCCTAAGGGCCTTTGTCATTTTGTCTTTACCTCTTTTTTTTCAATGTACTGCGAATTTGTAAAAATACAAAAGGGCTTTTTTTGCTGAGCATTTATCTGACGTCATTGGTTTGCTTTTGTTAATGCGAAAATTCAAGAGATTCAAAAGTTTTAAAGCAAGAAAGAAACGGAAAAAGTCGCGATTCAAACTAATGCGTTTTAGTCTCATTTCTTTATTTGAACGTTTTCTCATTTTACAATAAAGAAATGAGACTAAATTGCATTAGTTTCAATGGCAATTTTTCCCATTTCTTCATTAGAACATTTTTCTGAACAGTTGAATGCAATTTTTCATTCGGAGAAACCAATTTTTTCGTGTTAAACGAGATTCGTTTCGTGTTAAAAGAAACATTTGATCTTAAATAATATTTTTTATTTTATTAATTTATCTTTGAATGCAATTTAGTTTTGGTTTAATTACAATTTTACACTCACACAGATTATAACTTAAGTTTTATGCACAAGGTTATATTGCAGCGTTAAGTTCTACGTAATTGGCTGACTGTGTGCGCTTTTTCTAAAGGCGTTTTCTGATGTGACAGAGTTAATCGTTCCTAAGGGGAAATACTTGTTAGTAATTGGCTGACTGTATGAGGTTTCCATTAGGGAAATAGTCTGATGTGACAGAATTAATAGAGCCTGAAAGGAAAAATACTTGTCAGTAGTTTTTCCAGGCATTATTAATCGCACAGCTGCTGTTGTGAAATTGTTGTGAGGATGTTTTTCGAGTTTTTCATTTTAAATCCGTGAATTTTAATAGTTTTTACTAATATTTTCTGACAAACAATAATTAATAAGATGTGACACTGACATATGAACATATAATTTCGTCTGTTATGAAGTTTTAAGTGTGAAATTTGAAGTCTAAAATGATGTTTATGTTGCAGTTGTGATGAAAGTCAATGGAGCTGGAAAAACAGTGGAAGAAAAACTGAAGTGAGGTCTTGGATTAACAAGGAAATCTATACACATCAAGTGTGAAATAAGTAAAAATAAGATATAAAATCAAATGAAAATATCAACAGGAATTTATTTGGATACAAAATGAAACGCCAAAATGTGTGATTGACATTCAACATCAGTGAATCACTTCACCTAAACGTCATCAGATTTCAAATTTTAAGTGAAATAATTGAGGAGAAAATGTGAGGCAAAGACGATGATGAAGGTAAGACGTAATTATATTAATTATAATAATTAATACAGTTAGATTTGATGTGAGTATACTCAACATGTGTATTAACAGGTGTACTTGAGGTTAATTCTGTCACAGAATCCAAATCGTACCTGCATTTAATTGATCTTACATCTTAAGAAAGCAAATATTTCTTGGTAAAAAAGAGTAAAAAACTAACATGCAAATTCTATATTTGAAAATATTGAAGTCAGCATTTAAAAAAAAAATAAAACAACTTGTAAAAACTTTTATTGTACAAATTCACATGATGATAAAATTGATTGAATTGACAAAAGCAATTTGAAAATATTTTTTATACATAATATGTTATACATAAGGCATTTGACAATGGCTTTTGTATAAAATTGATTTACAATGTTTCATTTTGCACCGAATTGAATTAGCAAATCATAAATGTTTGGACCAATCATTTGTCCAAAATCAGAGATTTGTAACAAAGATTTACCATATTTAGTTTTAACATTAACATCAGCTCCATTTTTAAGTAATGAATGAACTTTTTGGTAACTTCTGTTTTTGACAGCATAAACAAGAGCTGATTGATTGCAAAAATCAACATCATTCACATTTGCTCCAAATTTAATTAAAAGACTTACATAATCAACATTACTACACTCAGCAGCTTCCATTAATGGTGTTTTACCATAAACATCTTTAACATTAACATCAGCCCCATTCAACAACAAACAATTAAAGGCATAAATATTGTGTTTAAAACCGTAAAACGAGGAAAAAAGTGGAGTTTTTCCTTTAAAATTTTTTGCATTGACATTTGCTCCGTTTTTAACCAAGAAATCAATCATATTCATATTGTTTTCATTAGCAGCTTTATGTAATGGAGTATTTCCTTCATTATCAATGGCATTGACATCAGCTCCATTTGCAATCAGAGTTTCAAGCAAATGTAATGGAAGTTTATCAACATAAATCATTTGAATTTTAGTAGCCAAATACAACAATGTTTCACCAAATCTATCTCTTGCTTTTGAGATAATTAGCCATCTTTCTTCTTCTGATTCAACGTTTAAATTAAATAGATCTGATTTATAATGAAATAATGATTCAATTAAAAATTTAGTCCAATCGGAGTTTTTAAATCTACAAAAATGATCAATTGGAGCTTCATGTCTTAGTAAAAGCTTGTTAATGTCTTTGTGATTGTATTGAAGTGCATAATAGGATAAACTTTGACCTTTTTCATCAACAGCTTCTACTGTATATTTGAAATTAGCATTAAACTCAGAGTTATTGACTAATTCAATGATTTTCAATGGATTTTCACTTTTAATCAATTGAAATGCTGAATCAAGCAATGACAATACGTTTGGTTTTTCATTTAAATCCAATGGCGTTTTACCATTTACATCTTTCAAATTGTAACAACAGCCATTAGACAGCAACAAATGAACCATTTGAACATTATTATACATTGCAGCATAATGCAATGGTGTTTTCTTCACATTGTCAATGGCATTGATATTAAAGTGGTTATGGCTTATTAATCCAATCTGAGCAATTTGTAACCAGCCATTGATGGCTGCAAGATGAAGTATTGTTTTTCCTTCAGAGTCTTTTGCATTGGCAATAACATAATCAAATTGAGACAATTCTATATGCCACATCACTGAATTATAAATAGAAACACTGTCAGATGTCAGATTAGTCCAGAAGTTTTCAATTATACCCAAGTTCCTTATCAGTGAATCGTTGTTACTGTTTTTAGCAATTGATAATGGAGTTTCATTTTCATTATTTTTGATGAAGATGTTTGCTCCATACTTCAACATTTGAACTATTCCTTTTAAATGTCCATTTCTGATGGCCAAATGTAATGGAGTGTCACAGTCTTCATTTTGAACATTCATGCAATTTTTTATAAACTTATGATATCTTATTTCTTCAGGAGTTTCACAATGATAAGAAATTAGTAAATGTAACAAAGTATTTCCCTGTTTATCTCTGCCATTTAAAGGCTTTTTATTAACTCTGAAGACATCTAAACTGCCAGTATTAAACGCTTCTTTATTTAATTTAATTTGATGAAATAACTCATTTATTGCCATTAATGTTTTAAAGCAACTCTGGTGTTTTTCACTATTGTCATTTGATAAACTTTGATAATTTTGCATCATTTCAATTGGTGTTTCAATATAATTGTCTAATGATTCACAAATGGCTGATGATGTTAGCAAATGCTTTATAGTTTTGCATTTATTTTCATTGCAATTGTCTAAACCAATGGCAGCAAAATGCATTGGGGTTTTATTGTCATTGTCTTTGCAATTGACATTTGCACCTTTGTTAATTAGCCATTGGACAAATCTACATTTATGCAATTGACAAGCCAAATGCAACAATGAAACTCCATTCTCATTGACTGAATTTACATCAGCAGCTGATTTTGATCTTAAAACATCAATCAATCGATCAGTAAACTCTGATTTTAACTCTGAATTTAAACTTAAATCAAAGTAATTTACAAAATATTCAAATACATCAAATTGATTATACAAATACGCATAGTCAAGTGCATTGTAATGATGGACATCTTCATAAATGGGATTTGCATCTTTTGAAATCAAGTAATTTACAGTTTGCAAATGTCCATTCATGGAAGCAAGATGAAGAGCTGATTGACTCTCTTCATTTAATTCATTGACAAAATTAGTATACTTGTTACAAATGCATTGTACACATCGCAAATGACTTTTAGAAGAAGCAAAAAACAAAGTATTTTTAACATTAAGCAATTGCTCATGGTTTTCCCATAAATAGTCAAGTAAATAAGTCTGATTGTTCTCAATAGCTTTTTCTAAGCAATTGCTAATGTCATTTTCTAAGTGAGAATAATTGTCAATTAGCCATTTGAAAGTGTTAACATAACCGTATTCAATGGACATTTGCAATGCATGTAATAGACATTCGTCTCTGTTAGTCCAATCATTATTAATCAATTGAATTAATTGCAAATAATCTTCATCATTCACATAGTCATTGCTAATCGATGTTATGATTGATGAATGATGTTCAGCAAAGAAGTATTGATTCTTTAATAACTTGATTATTACTTTAACATAATGTGGACAATCCTCAAATGATTCAAATATGACATTGTTTTTATCTAAACAACAAATTTCTTTATCAGATAAATTCAGTGTCATAATCCAACTAAAATGACGTGTACCACTGTTAATCAAGTATGGATGGTACATTAATTTAAAATGATCTTTAAGAAAATCATCTTTTTCTTCATATGTTTCCTTTAAATTTATGTTTTTAATTTTTTGAATTGCATGTGAAATGTCAGCTCCATTAACGATCAACAGCTTTGCAATCTTAATGTAAGATTCATTATAAATACTTGTATTGGTTGATGCCAGTTGAATAGCTGATTGACCAAAACAATCTAAGTGATTTACAAATGTAATATATTCAGATTTTGAATCTTCATTAATGAAAGAGCCTTCAATGGTGTCAGTTTTATTGTTTAAATAGTTTTTAATATCAAAGTCACTGATTTTATTTAGCAATTTTTTAACAACTTGTTCATCAGTGATTTGAACTGCATAATGTAAAGCTGTTTTACCTAAAAAATCAATTGCAAACAAATTGCACTTTTTAAAAAGCAAATAGGCAATCACAGAAGTATAATGTCCTTTGTCATAACCTGCAGCCAAATGCAAAGCTGTTCTTCCAAGTTTATCAACTGCATTGATGTCAATTGACGAATCATTGTCAATTAAATCAATAATTTCCAAATCATTTTTATTAATGATTGCCATATGCAATGGCAAATGATGAGCTGACAAATAAATTATAAATTTCATTGTCATATCTTTATTAAGGAAATGTTTTTCATAAAGTACTTTGGCAATTAGTCCTTTGTTATTATTGAAAGGGCAATTGTCAACTATGAATTTAGCAATAAAATATTCAGCAAAAGTTCTGTGTAAAAAGTAAATTTCACCATTTTCACCAACTGATTGGATAATTCCCATCAATTTAATAGCAATTAGGTCTTTATCATTTACATTTTTGCACCAATAATCTTTGACTGATTGATCAGCACTCTGGTCATGGCCATTAAGTTTGCTGTCTGACTCATAAATGTGTTTTAAAGATAATTTTAGATGAATTTGATTGAAATGGTCAGTGATTTTCTCTTTCACAAAATCGTTATCAATGGCCACTTTCTCTACGAAATAAATGTTCAATTTTTCATTAATAAATTTTGGATAAAGCTCGTAAAATTGAATTTCAGTCAATTGACAATTTTCTTTATCTGAATTGAGAAACTGAAGACAATCTGGTCTGAATGCTTCTGCAACTAATCTCAACTGTAGAGGAACTCCCATGAATCGATTGCTCCTATCAAATATCCAATTAGCTTTTTCCAACAATGTCAACACGAACTGTTCAATTTTGTTTAATTTTGAACGTTCAAAACTGAATTTAAAAACAGTTTTGTAAAATTCCATTAGCAAATCTTGACATGTTTGCTGATCAAAGCCTTTTAAATGAATAGCAAAAACATTTAACTCTTCTTGTAGTTTATCTAAAAAAGTAGGTCGAGTGCTAATCCACATCTTAGCTTTACTTTGATCTTTTAACCATTTAACCAGTTCAATGACTTTATATTGACAATCTTTAGCAATTTCATCAAAACCATCAAAAAATAAGTAAACTTGGTGATTTTCACTTTGTAAATAACTTTTAAGGATTTTAAATATCAATGTTGTGTCTTTTTCATTAGTTAATGCTAACAAAAACTTAACAATTTGACCAATGTCATCATTTGTTTTCTCTATTGATAAGTTGCCAATGATTTTAGTTGAAGTTCTGAGATTTATGTTAATTACAAAGGCTGTTTTGTTTGACTGTTTAATTGTATTAATTAGCTTAATGAATGAAGTTGACTTTCCCATTCCTGGTTCATCACTTAACAAAACTAATTGATCTTTCACTGATATTAAAAACTCATCATCTTCAATACTTGTTTCTGTCTTAGCACTGTTACCGTCTTTATTTCGACTATTCACTTCATTCACTGACTTTGACTCATTTCTTTTCTGGGATTTCAACTCAAATTGCCTTTTAATGTAAAGTTTTGTTTGGTAAATTTGCTTCAAATAGAAATTGCCATTTTTAAAATTCAATAAACAAACAGTTTTTTCAGAGTTACAAACGCACATTTGCTTAAATAATTTAGATAAATTTTCATCATTCAATTCATCAGATATTTTAATTGATTGATTATTAATTGCTGATTTAATTGCTGTTTTCAAATCATTTCTACTTGAACTGATTGCTTTCATCAATTGGTCAATGTCTTTAACTCCACTGAACAAAAATGCTGTTGATTGATTTTTGATGTCAATTAATGCTTCAACTAAATTTTGTAAATTGATTGGTTGATATAATTTAATGTAAAACGAATCAACTTCTGTCAAATCAACTGGTTTTTCTCCTATTATGACTTCTTCACCAATGGCCAATTTAGCCAATGTACATTCATCAATTGCATCAATTGTTTCAATGTCTATAATTTCACTGAGTTTGACATGTTCACCTTGAAAGTTAACAAAACAATTCAACAATTGCTTTTGACTTTCCATTGTTAAGTCAGTGGCTTTAACAATGTCTTCAACTACATTGAAACATGGACATGGATTCAATTTTAACATTTCTTTGTCTGACTTAACAATCACAACTAATTTAAATGTTGAATTGTTTTGAAACTTGTCAAACAGATCAATAACTTGATTTGCATCAACATCTTTGTCACATTCAATGACTAAGAAATCCAAAGCTGACAAAATATTAGTTAAATTTGAATCGTCAACTGAACCAAAATTAAAAAATACAAATTTGTTTGTTTCATCCTTTTTAAATATCTGATAAATTTTGAAAGCAGTTAAAGTTGTTTGTTTTTCACTGCAAATAAGCAAATGATCAGTTGAATTTAAAACTTTTTCAAGATTTTTGCTTGGTTTCTCAAACCAAATGTTGCTCTTTTCAAACTTTCTTTTGAATGGCTGATTCAGGACATCAATGAGAATATTTTGTATAATGTTATTGGCTTCTGAGATCAATTTCTTACTCTTTTTCCCATCAACCCAGCCCTCTTTGTCTCTGATTTTAAAAAGCCATTTCCAAAGCTCTTCTTTAACTTTAAGGACAACAAATTCATCATTGCAAATACTAAACAAAGATTTTAGATTTTCATCAAAAATGAAATCTGCAATTTCATTTGCATTTGGCTGATTAACTGCAAAGATCAATTTCTTAAAAAACTCAATTACACTTTGTTTATTGGCCACTTCATTTAAAGAAAACAATTTACTTTGATTTTTTAGCAAGTTTTTCTGAAATTTAATTTTGGTTTTCGTTAAGTCAGTCAAAGTGAAATTTGGTTTTAACTTTTGACCATATTTTACAATTAAACATCCAAATTGTTTAACATTTACACCATTGAGGAAATCTTCTTTAAATGAAATGGACAATTTCAATTGGTCAATAGCAATAACTTCATCTTTAAGAGAATTGAAATATTTGGCTAAGATTTCATTTGATTCTCTGATTGTATTTGGTTTTTGTGTAACTGAATTTGTTTTGCTATTGAAACCCAAAGCATATTTCACTAATTCATTTGCCAATTGATGAATTTGTGAACCCTCAATGATTGAATCAATCAAATATTCGTCTGAAACATTCAATCTGTAATAACATGTGTTTTCAATGTACAACAAATCTACCATTTTCTTATCTAAAGGTTCAACTTCAATCTTAATAGTTTTAAGATCACAAATATCTAAACCAACATTAGTAAAAATGATGATGTCATCTAACTCTCCACCTTTAAATTCTCCATCATTTATCTCGTACAAAATGTCTTCAAAAGACCGGAAATACTTTTTCAAATCAAAATAATTATCCAAACTGCCTTCAGTTTTAGATGATGTTGTTTCTTTGACATTAATC
>JAAFCF010005931.1:18999339-19028121 GCA_013389785.1 Helicorthomorpha holstii | reverse complement strand
TAATTGATTGAACTATTTTGAGACCCAAAATCTCACCAAAAGTTTATTTTTGTGAGCAAAGCAATAGTGAAAAATGAGTGAAAATTCAAGTGAGAAAGACAATTTTGATGCCAGTGAATCAACTGACGTTGAAAATGACAGTGAAAGTGAATGGACTGACATTGAAAGTGAAAACCAAGATGGCAGTACAAGTAGCAGTAAAGCTGTGCAACGGCCTAAGAAAAGAGATAAACTGATCGAAGCAATAAAAGACTCCTTTCCAGAACTAAAAGGAAAGAAAGTGTCTCAACTGAAGATCTTGAGAGTTCTTACAGAGCATCTTACAAACATGCGGAAACAACCTGACGACATTGAAGAAATTCAACAGGAAACCAAAAAAATGAAGTTGCAGTAGCAAATTGTGATGCTGGAAAAATTCATGAAAAATGTCTTTTTTTTAAAAAAAAATTTAAAGAAAACTTATTAATTGTAACTAAATAATTGAATTCTGTTAATTAAAAATGTTTAACTAAAAATACAGTCTTAATTAAGAGTTGCTAAAACGGGTCACTTAATGAATATGAAGGAATAATATTCAAGTAAATATGAAGATACTCGAATCAAAACATGAATCAAGTAAGTAGAAAATAGCGAGTTATTAACGTTTAGAACGAGAGAATTACTATGCTACTTTCTTAGTGGTTTTAGCGAATTGTAATCGGATTTCAACTTCTCAAGCAAACTCAAGAGCAATAATCTAAACATAAATCACGTGAGTAGCAGCAAATAGCTAGTTATTCGTGTTTAGAACGAAAACATTGCTACGCTACTTACTTAGTGGTTTTAGCGAATGTCAATGTGATTTCAACTTCTCAAGCAAACTCAAGAACAATAATCTAAATATAAATCACGTGAGTAGCAGCAAATAGCTAGTTATTCGTGTTTAGAACGAGAGAATTACTACGCTACTTAGTTAGTGGGTTTAGCGAATGTCAATGTAATTTCAACTTCTCAAGCAAACTCAAGAACATACTGTGTTAGAACGTACTATTTTAAAACGTACCGTGTTAGATCGTACTGTAATCATGTAGGCGCTAAATTTGAAATAGCGAGTAATCTTCTGAGATTGCTTGAGAAGTTGAAATTACATTAGTATTCGCTAAAACCACTAACTAGGTAGCGTGGTAATTCTTTCGTGCTAAATATGAATAACTAGCTAATTTCTATTGCTTATCCATATGACGTTACTCACTTTATTCATGTTTTCATTCGAATACTGTATCTTCATATTCAAATTCATTCGAATTTATTGGAATATGATTCAAATAAATGTAAATCTGAATCGATTTAAATGAATATTTTGATTTTGATTCAAAGTTAGCAACTCTAGTCTTAATGTTAATGGAGATAAAAATTATTTCATCGACTATAAAAAAAAATCTTATTGCACAAAATGTCTTGAAAATCAATTGTTAAAAGAATTTCTAGTTTTAAGACTTAAAAAATTGAAAAATCTATTGATAATCGGCAACAAAGTTGATTAGATTAGTTGTGTCCATTATTAACTAAATCTTGCTGAGATTTTAGTCACCACTTTTTCAATTTTAGACCAAAATAATTCGTTCACCTAAACCAGCGTTTTCCCAATGTGGGACGTCCCACCAGAAGGTAATTTGATTGTTCAAAGGGGCAATTTGAAAATGGGTTTTTATAAGTTTAAGTTAAATTTAAGGAGACTTGGTACTTTACTGTTCACATAAAATATAGTCAAGTGAAAACAGGAAACGGCACTTGTGCCCTAGAAACTAAAAATCACAAAGGATTCAGTTTGCCTACTTTGATGTAGCTACAGTATTTTGAACTAAAAATTCTAAAGTAGGTCAGGTCCTATTGTGTTTTGGAAATAAGGTCCTCACCTCCTCTTGACGTCAAAACAAAAAGGACCTATTAAAAAGAAGTGGTCAAGTCATTTCCTGTTTGAACATGTTTAAAAGCTTGACCTGTTTCACATTTTCTTCATTCGTTCTGAAGTCTTCAAGTGAATTGGTTGAGATTTTGGGCCTCAAAATAGTTCAAAGTTTTAAAAGTTGATTTTTTTTAGCAAAGCAATTGTGAAAAATGAGTGGAAATTCAAATGAAAGAGAAAATTTTGATGACAGTGAATGGACTGACGTTGAAAATGACAGTGAAAGAGAAATTTCTGATAGCAATGAATCAGCTGACGACGAAGATGATATTGAAAGTGATTGCAGTGAATCAACTGATGATGAAAGTAAAAACCAAGACGGAAGTGACGCTGTGGAACGACGGAAGAGAAGGAAGACATTGTACGAAAGAATAAAAAACTCAATTCCAGAACTAAAAGGAAAGAAAGTGTCTAATCAGAAGTTATTGAGAGTTGTTATTGTGCATCTTCTAAAAAAGCGGAAACAACCTGACGACATTGAAGAAATTCAACAGGAAGTCAAGAAAATGAAGTTGCAGTAGGAAAAATTCAAGAAAAAACAAAAGAGTTTGCTGGAAATTTATTAATTGTAACTAAATAATTGAATTTTTATATGAAATTTTTAAATAAAAATACAGTTTTAATGTTAATAGATATAAAAATTATTTCGTGAACTATAAAAATAAATCTTCTTGCATTAAAATACTTAAAAATTGAAAAATCGATTGATAATTGGCAATAATAATTGATTAGATTAGTTGTGTCCATTATCAACTAAGTCAAATAGTCAAAATGACTTTTAAAGTTTTAACTACTGTAAATCTTGTTGAGATTTTAGTCACAACTTTTACAATTTTAGACCAAAATATAGTTTGTTCACCTAAACTAGTGGTTTCTCAACGTGGAATGTACGTCCCACCTGAGGGTAATTCAAATTGTTCAAAGGGGCAATTTGAAAATGGATTTTTCCAAGTTAAATTTAAGGAGACTTGTACAAGGATGGGGTTGTACACAAAAAAAAAATAAAAACTGGTAAAAACAGGAAACGGCACTTGTGCCCTAGAAACTGAAAATCACAAAAAGGATTCAGTTTGCCTACTTTGCTGTTGCTATTTTAGACTAAAAATTCCTGTGACAAGATCTAAGAGTCCCAGTTTATAAAAAAGATTTAAATTAACTAAATTTGGCACTGAATAATAAACCTCTTTCAACATTAAAATTACTAAAAAAAAATCTTTCATTAAAATTTTTTTTTATTCAAATTTGCTTTACATTTCATGTTTTGAGATTTTGATCAATAAGTTTCTAGCCAATTTTTCCTAAAACGATTATTTAGTGAACATATAAATTTTAGAAAATTAAAAACTATGAAATTTGGGAAACCAAAAAAAAAATCTAGAAAGTTTTAGGTAAGACATCGCACAAAAAGGTTGGGAAACACTGACCTAAACTGATTTTTTTTTTTACAACTGACAAAAGTTTGTCTCGCTTTTTTATGCAGGAAATTACTAACAACAATTTTAAACAAAATATCTAATTTTTAATATCTAAAAACAGATACACTACTCGATACTAGCGCCACTATTGAGAGCAAAAAGAATTGCACTTGGAATTCACTTTCGAACGTCATTAAGCTGGCAAATGAGTCGGTTGTTTAGTTCTATAAAGTAGGTCAGGTTCAATGGGGTTTGTAAATAAGGCCCTACCTTCCTTGTGACCTCAATACGGTTAGGACCAATCACGTGGTCACCTGGTTTTCATGTTTGAACAAGAGAATAATCTTGTTCTCTTTTTAAAATTTTTCCTTTATTCGTTCTTTTTGAAATTTTTCCTTTATTCGTTCTTTTTGAAATTTTTCCTTTATTCGTTCTTTTTGAATTCTTCAAGTCAAGTCAGTTCTCATTTTTAGACTCAAAAAACCGTTCTAAATTTTTAAATTTGTTGTGGCATTTAAAAAAAAGAATGAATTTGAATTCAAATGAAATTGGAAGTGAAAGTGATAGTGCAATGCCCAGTACCAGTGGATCTACAGACTGTGCTTATGGACGTTTGGATGTTCCCAATGACTCTGAATCTCAGAAAAATAGTTTGAAGAGGCCATTGGATGAATTAAGAAACGATTCTCAAGATTTAAAGAGACAAAATGTATCTCAAGTAACGTTTATACCAAATGTTACCAACTTATTCCAAAGCCTCGAAAAGATGCGCAAAGAACGAGAAAAGAAATACAAAGAAATGCACAAAAAATATAAAGAAGAGATAAAGAAATATGAAGAAATAATAAAAAAATTAGAAGAAGAGAACGAAAACGAAAGAAGATTGAAACTGGAAAAGAAAGCTAAACGGCTGGAAAAAGTAATGAAAAAATTGAAGATAAAAGACAGTTAAATAGTTCATGAACGTCTTATTCACTAAGAAAACCATAAATAAAATGTATTCACTGATAATTAATGTACAAACGAGTCACTTAATGAATAAATCTGAATCTGATTAGAAAATATTCCGATCACATACGAATATGAAGATAAACAAATCAAAACATGAATCAAATGAGTAGAATATAGCGAGTTATTCACGTTTAGAACAAGAGAATTACTATGCTACCTAGTTAGTGGTTTTAGCGAATAGTAATCTGATTTCAACTTCTCGAGCAAACTCAAACACACGAATGAAAACATGAATCAAGTGAGTAGCAGCAAATAGCGAGTTATTCGCGTTTAGAACAAGAGAATTACTATGCTACCTAGTTAGTGGTTTTAGCGAATAGTAATCTGATTTCAACTTCTCAAGAACACAAATAAAAACGTGAATCAAATGAGTAGAAAATAGCGAGTTATTCGCGTTTAGAACAAGACAATTAATAAGCTACCTAGTTAGAGGTTTTATCGAATTCTAATGTTATTTCAGCTTCTCAAGCAAACTCAAGAACGTACAGTGATATAAACATCAGTGATACAGCGATAGAACGTAAATACACACAGTGATATAAACATCAAATCTAACTGTCTTAATTAATTAATAAAATTAATATAGTTGTGTCTTACCTTCATCATCGTCTTTGCCTCACATTTTCTCCTCGTCGTTTAAGATGAATTCACTGATGTTGAATGTCAATCACACATATTGGTGTTTAATTTTGTATCAAAATTCCACATTTTGTATCCGATTTCCACGTTAATCCAAATCCTCACTTCAGTTTTTTCTTCCACTGTTTTTCCGGCTCTTGTATTCGTTCATCACAACTGCAACATAATCATTTTAGACTTCAAATTTAACACTCAAAACTTCAAAACTGACAAAATTATATGTTCATATGTCAGTGTCACATCTTAGTAATTATTGTTTCTCAGAAAATATTAGTAAAAACGACTAAAATTCACGATTTAAAATGCAAAACTCAAAAAAAAACAACAATGTCAACAGTGTACAACAGCTGAGCGATTCATAATTCCTGTAAAAACAACTGCTGCCACCTACTGACAAGTATTTTCCCTTCAAATTCGATAACGTCAGCCACATCAGACTATTTCTGTATGAAAACTTCAATAAAGTCCGTCAGTTATGTAAAGGTTTTGTGCAATTTAATTGTAATGTTCTGTCACATCAGACTACTGCCTATTGAAACTATGTGAAGGTCAGCCAGTTTATAAACTTTTCACTCAATATTAATGCAAGGGAAACTTATCATCTGTTTAACTCTGTTATCTGTTTGGGAATTTTTTTAAGTTACAGTAATAACAGATTAGAGATTGGTTGAGACAATTATTACTAACTTAAGACAGGATGTGGTATCAATACTTTAAAATTAAAAATTAAGTCGTTTAAACAGCCAATTTAGTCACAAGGAACAAACATCTTGGACTTTTTGCGGGGCCAGGTTCAAAAATTGAAAAAAAAACAATTCTTTCAATTTTCGAATTCTTTCAAATTTCTTCAATTTTCGAAAATTCTCCTTAAAAAAATCCTTTTCCCTGAATTTTTCCAAAAAAAAAAATTTTTTCTTTAAAATTTTCCTAAAAAAAAAAACTATTCCCTAAAATTCTCCTTAAAAAAATTTTTTCCCTAAAATTTTCCTAAAAAAAAATCTTTTCCCTAAAATTCTCCATAAAAAAATTTTTTCCCTAAAATTTTCCTAAAAAAAAAAACCTTTTCCCTAAAATTTTCCTACAAAAAAGTTTTTTCCCCTAAAATTATCCTAAAAAAAATTTTTTTTCTCGGTAAACCCTCGGAACCCATATGCAAAATTAAGTAAGTTACTTGAAATTAGCTATTTGACTATTATATTACAAAATTCAGTCATATTAAGTACCAAATTTTAGATTTTTAATCCCAAAAAAAAAAATAAGTCACAACTGAATTATTTTTTTGTGTAGTAATTTTAAGTACAATAAAACTAAATAACTTTATTATCATTATTTTATCTTGCTATTCAGTTAAAGTGTTTTTTAAAATTTCCTTTTTTGGTAATGTATTTTGTTATCTGTTTTCAGCTTTATCTGACATTGAAAAATCAACTACTGTACATTACAACACCTGCTTACAATATTTCAAGAAATTTGATAATATTAGATAGGAATTCAAGTTAAAATACAATATTATCATATTGTATTATCAGTGTTTCATTGTTAGATTAAACAGTTATTTCAAATTGTTTAAATAGGTTTGTTTTTTGTGTAAATTGAGCTTATTTTGATATTGCAAACTTGATGAAATCGTCGTTAAAACGTTGCCAAGTTTCTTAACTGATGAGAATTTCTATTTGGTAAGTCATTTTCTTATTTTAAGTTTTAATATATTAAATAAAAAGTACAAAATTTTAAAATTAACTAAGTTTGCAAAACACAAACAGTATAAAAAATATTAAAAAATAAATCAAAACAACGCATATGATTAACCTTTTGATCATCTAAAACATTAATTATATTCCATTAATCAATTGAAACTCTCTAGTAATTACCATTTTATTATTATTATTGAAATTTCATACTGTTTTATATAATAAGAAATTAAACTTTTGTCAATAATAATTGTTTCTGAAATAGCTAACTCGGTGTTTATTGTTTTCTGCACTTAAAGACACAGTAAAGTACAAGATCTGGCGACTGTTTTTTTGAATCAGTGGCTCAAATACTCAACCAAATTCTTGATTAAGAAAAACGAGTAAATGCTAAACAATTGAGACTTTTGTGCCAAATAAAAGCCAATGAAGAAAGTCAATGGCTGGAAAATGCATTGAAATCAGATGTAAATCAGTTTGACATTGGTGAATATGCAGCTCGCGTGTGTTTTTCGAGTGAAGATTTAGTAAATCAACCTGAAATTGCGTCACTGTTGAACTTATCAAGTCCATTGTGGGGAAGAGCAGAAGTTGAAGGAAGAATTATTTGCAAACATTTCAATGTCCAATTGCATTTAATTGAAAAACAGACAATTAATGAAAGTGTAATATGGACCAATCCAATCATCAGTAATGATGGAGTTAAATCAATTGAAGCAGCTGATTGGGAGAATCAAAACATCATTCATATATTGAATGAAGGAAATCTACATTTCATACCGATTCTACGTCACAGTGTCCATCAACAACAAATGTCTTCAAGAAAAGATAAGTTAGTCAAAAGTCAAAAACCATAAGCATTTGAAAAGTTTAAAAACAATTCAGCATTAAAACTAAAATTGATTGTTATTGTGAATTCTGATATACAAAGTTTAAAATTGTGTTCATGTTCATGTTTCAGTGTAATTAATGACATTGTTAAAGCCATTGACTTGACAATGGAAAGTCAAAAGAAATTGTTAGATCGTTTTGTTAACTTTCAAGGTGCAAATGTCCAACTCAGTGAAATTATAGATACTGAAATGTTTGATGCAATTGATAAATGTACATTGGCTAAATTGGCCATTAGGAAAGAAGTCATAATAGGAAAAAGACCAATTGATTTGTCAGATGTTGATTCGTTTTACATTAACTTGTATGAGCCAATCAACTTGGACATTTTAGTTGAAAAATTAATGGACATTGACAATCAATCAACAACATTTTTGTTCAGTGGAGTTAAAGACATTGATCAATTGATAGAAACAATCGATTCAAATGTAAGTAATTTAAAAACAGCAATTAAATCAGCAATCGATAATCAATTAATTCAAATATCTGATGAATTGAATGATGAAAATTTATCAAAATTATTTAAACAAATGTGCATTTGTAACTCTGAAAAAACTGTTTGTTTGTTGAATTTTAAAAATGGCAATTGCTATTTGAAGCAAATTTACCAAATTGGACTTTGCATTAAAAGACAATTTGAGTTTAAATCAGAGAAAACAAAGTCAGTGAATGAAGAGTTTGTAATGTCAATGAAAGATCAATTGGTTTTGTTGAGTGATGAAACAGGAATGGGAAAAACAACTTCCTTCATTAAGCTAATTAATACAATTAAACAGTCAAACAAATCAGCCTTTGTAATTAACATTAATCTCAGAACTTCAACTTCAATTATCAAAAACTTATCACTGAAGAATACAATTGATGACATTGATCAAATTGTTAACTTTTTGTTAGCTGCAACCAATGAGAAAGACACAACATTGACATTTAAAATACTTAAAAGTTATTTAAAGAGTGACAATCGTCAAGTTTACTTATTTTTTGATGGTTTTGATGAAATTGCTAGAGATTGTCAATATAAAGTCATTGCATTGATTAAATGGTTAAAAGAAAAAAGTAAAACAGCTAAGATGTGGATTAGCACTCGACCTACTTATTTAACAACACTAGAAAATCAGTTAAAAGTCTCTGTTATTCACTTAAAAGATTTTGATCTGCAAATAAGTCAGCAATTACTTGTTAAATTTTATAAAACCGTTTTTGGATTTAGTTTCAAACATTCAAAACTTGAAAAAATTGAACAGTTTGTGTCGACATTGTTGGGAAATGCCAATTGGATATTTGATAGTAAAAATCGATTCATGGGAGTTCCTCTACAGTTGAGGTTAATTGCTGAAGCATTTCAATCAGATTGTTTTCAGTTTCTCAATTCATATGAGAGCAATTGTCAATTAACTAAAATTGAATTTTGTGACATTTATGAGAAATTTATAAATGAAAAGTACAAAATTTACTTTACACAAAAGGAAATCATTGATAATGACAACATCAAATCAAGGCTTGTTAAAGATTATGATGAGATTCATCTGAAATTATCTTTAAGATTGATTTGCAAGGATTTGGATAAAAGTTCTTTCTTAGATTATATTGTGAATTACATAAATGAAGAAATAAGAAATGAAGACTTAATTGCAATTAAATTGATGGGAATTATCCAATCAATTGATGAAAATGATGAAATTTACTTTTTACACAGAACTTTTGCTAAATATTTTATCGCTAAATTCATAGTTGACAATTGCCCTTTCAATGACAATGAAGGACTAATTGCCAAAGTACTTTATGAGAAGCAGTTACACTGGTATAATGAAAAAACGATTAAAAGATTTGTTAATTATTTATCTGCTTATCATTTGCCATTGCATATGGCAATTGCTAATGAAGATCAATTAGAAATTATTAATTTAATTGAAAATGATTGTTCAATTGATATAAATTCAGTTGATAAACTTGGAAGAACTGCTTTACATTTGGCTGCTATTTATCATGCAAAATATCATCCAGAAGTCATTGATTATTTGTTTTTTAAAAAGTGCAATTTGTTTGCAGTTGATTTTTTAGGTAAAACAGCTTTACATTATGCAGTTCAAATCTCAGATGAACGAGCTATTAAAAATTTACTAAATAAAATCACTGATTTTGATATTAAAAATTACTTAAACAATAAAACTGACGCCATTAAAGGCTCTTTCATTGATGAAGATTCAAAATCTGAATATATTAAGTTTGTAAATCAGTTGGATTGTTTTGGTCAATCAGCTATTCAGCTGGCATCAACCAATACAAGTATTGATAGTGATGATTACATTAAGATGGCAAAGCTGTTGATAGTTAATGGAGCTGACATTTCACCAGCTTTTCAAACGATTAACCAATACACAAATGACCATTATTTTGATGATTATGAATGGCTTTTCAGGGGTTTTTTAGCACTAAAACTATCTGATGAGGACATTTTATGTTTAGATAAAGACAATATGATGTTTAAATCTTTATTCAATTGTCCACCACAATCGATAATACTCAAATTGTTAAAGAATCAATATTTCTTTAAAAAATTTCATTCTTCTTTAATAACTTCAATTAACAATTTTCACTATTTGAATGATGATGATTATTTGCAAATAATTCAATCGATTAACAATGATTGTAGTAACAGAGACAATTGCCTATTACATGCACTGCAAATGTCCATTCAATACGGTTATGTCAACACTTTCACATTTCTAATAAGCAAATATCCTGACTTAAGAAATGCCATTAGCAATTGTTTAGTAAAAGCTATTGAAAACAATCAAATTGATTTACTTGATTATTTATGGGAAAACCATGGACAATTGCTTAATGTTAAAAATACTTTGCATTTTGCTTCTTTTAAAGGTCATTTGCAATGTGTGCAATACATTTGCAATAGAAACACTGATTTAGTTAATGAATTAAATGAAGAAGGTCAATCAGCATTGCATTTGGCATCCATGAATGGACATTTGCAAACTGTAACGTACTTGATTTCTAAAGGTGCAAACCCCATTGTTGAAGATGTCCATCATTACAATGCACTCGATTATTCATATAAACAAAATCAATTTCATGTATTTGAATATTTTGTGAATCATTTTAATTTAAAATTAAATTCAGAGTTGAAATCAGAGTTTTCTGATCGATTGATTGATGTTTTAAGATCAAAATCAATTGCTGATGTGAATTCAGTCAATGAAAATGGAGTTTCATTGTTGCATTTGGCTTGTGAATTGCATAAATCAACATTTGTCCAATGGCTAATTAACAAAGGAGCAAATGTCAATTGCAAAGACAATCAAGGACAAACTCCAATGCATTTTGCTGCAATCGGTTTAGACAATTGCTATGGAGATAAATGCAAAACTGTAGCAATTTTATTATCATCATCAGTCATTTTTAATTCAAAAGATAATCAGAATCAAATGCCATTTGATTACTTGAGTGAAAGTAGTAAAGAAAGCAATTGCTATAAAAATTTAGCTACGATAAATGCACAATTTGCTAATGTTGAAACTAATGACGACACATTGAATTTCAGATTAGCATATTTTCGAAACAATGCCAGAAATATAAATGGAAATACTTTGTTGCATTTGGCTATAAAATACCGTATTGATTATCAAAAAATTTGTTTTCCTTTATTAAAATATTGTGTTAACATTGCAAATGAAGATGGTGACACTCCATTGCATTTGGCAGTTAAAAATCAACATGTCGAATTAGTAAATAAAATGTTAGAAAATGGAGCAAATATTTTCATTAAAAACAATCAAAATGAAACTCCATTATCAATTGCTAAAAACAGCAGCAATAAACAAATACTGAATACAATTGAATCAATTGAACGATTGTTTAATGAGACTTTGACCAGTAACAGTGAGACATTAGTTATGCAAACTATTGCAATTTCTATTGATAAAATGGGTTTTGATACAGTTTCGAGTTTAAGAGATTTTGAAAGGAAAACTTTACTTCATTTTGCAGCAATTAATGGCTGGTTACAAATTGCTCAGTTTGGATTTTCTGGTAATTTATTCAATAACAATATCAATGCCATTGACAATCTTAAGAAAACACCATTGCATTATGCTGCAATGTATAATAAAGTTGAAATGGTTCATTTGCTACTTGGACATGGCTGTTGTTACAATGACAAAGATGCAAATGGTAAAACTCCATTGGATTTAAGTGAAAAACCAAACGTATTATCATTGCTTGATTCAGCTTTTCAGTTAATTAAAAGTGAAAATCCATTGGAAATCATTAAATTAGTCAATAAATCTGAGTTTATAACTGATTTCAAATATACAATGAAAGCTGTTGATGAGAAAGGTCATAGGTTATCCTATTATGCGCTTCAATACAATCACAAAGACATTAGCAAGTTTTTACTAAGACATGGAACTCCAATTGAAGATTTGTGTAGATTTGATTTTAGAGGATGGAGTCCATTTTTAATTGAAGTATTGTTACATTGTAAATCAGATCCATTCAACTTAAGTGTTGAATCGGAAGAAGAAAGATTGCTAGTAATTTCAAAGGCAAGGGATAAAAAAGGTAAAACATTGTTGCATTTTGCTAATAAACTTCCATTGATTTTAATTGAAACTCTGATTGCAAATGGAGCTGATGTGAATGCCATTGATAATAATGGAAATACACCATTACATACTCCATTAAATACTCCAGCTTATATTAAAAATATAAACTTAGATTTGATTGATTTGTTGGTTAGAAATGGAGCAAATGTCCATGCAAAGAACTTTAAAGGAGAAACTCCACTTTATTACTTGTCATCCAATGTTTATGCTCTTAATTACTTGTTATTAAATGGAGCTGATGTTAATGCAAAAGATGTTTATGGTAAAACACCATTAATGAAAGCTGCTGAGTCTACTAATGATGACACTGTAAATCTTTTAATTAAATTTGGAGCAAATGTAAATGACGTTGATGTTAACAATCAATCAGCTCTTGTTTATGCTGTCAAGAAAAGCTATTATGAAATAGCTTGTTCATTAGTTGAAAATGGAGCTGATGTTAATGTTAAAACTAAAGATGGCAAATCTCTTTTAGAAATCGTTGATATTAAAGATTGGAAAGGCCCAGAAATTTATGATTTGTTAATTACATTTGGTGCAAAATAAGACAATAACCATTGCCAAACGTTTTTTGAATTATTTTGAATTAAAAAATCTTTTTATAAATTTTAAAATTTGAATTTGTATAATAAAACTTTTAAAAATTGTTTTTTTTTTTTTTTTAAATGTTGATTTCAACATATTTAATTACAGAATTTGTATATTAATTTCTTACTTGTTATTTAGCTAATTAATCAGACATTATGACTTCAATTCTATCAATCACATTGAAATTCATTTTACTGTGAAATGTTGTATTAATTAACGATAAATTAATTGATGATTTCATATCAACTTGTATTCGTTATTACTGAGACCATCATAAATTGTTATGACTTGTTTAAATGTTATTTTTAAAAAATGGTTTAATGTCCATTGCATAATCATTTGCTGTCCATTTTGAGTTTTGTTCCCCCTTTCCCTTTTTAAATTTGTATAAAAAACCCCAACTTTTCATATTTTTATCTCAATTGTTTTGTGCAATAAACTTTTATCTTTGAAACTTTTTGTAGTTCTCAATAAAACTTTGTTATCACAAATAAAAAAAACAGTTACTTTTAATAAATAAAAGTCTACTCGTTTATTTGTATTTACAGTTTGCACCACTTTCAGAGCAGGAACCGAATTGGCACCAGAACTCACTTATACAGGTAATCGATTTGCCCTGACAAGACTATTGATATTATATCAAGAAAATATAAAGTAAAATAACAAGGAAAGATGATGAAATGAGTTTTCTTGTAAGTTCTGGAAGACAAAGAATAAGTTATTTGTCAATTGATCCCTTGAAATGTGTGGTTAGTCAAAATGTTGAGTAATTAAAATTTCAAAAGTTTGTGGATGACAATTGTGTATTAAATATATTTTGAATATTCAGTTGTGAGTGTTTAATTGTGTTTTAACTATCATAATTAACTTGTATATTTGCATTTAGCTATTTCTTTCAATTGAAGTCTTAAGAGACTCTCATCTTGTAACTTTGTATTATCAAAATGTGTTGCCTGGGGGATTAAAAATAACTGCACGTGCGATGGTTGCTATGATACGAGAATTCATTTTTAGAGAAGAAATGGGGGATTATATTAACTGCACGTGCGATGGTTGCTATGATACAGTACGTGCATTCATTTTGGAGAAGAAATGGCTGTTGTTGTAAGTTTAGGTTAACTTTTCATACAATAAATCAAACTTATCGAATTTTGTGACAGAATTAACTTCAAATATATCTGTTGATACACATATTGGGTATCCTCACATCATATCTAACTGTCTTAATTATTATAATTAATATAATTGTGTCTTACCTTCATCATCATCATCTTTGCCTCACATTTTCTCCTCAATTATTTTAACTCTGATGACGTTTAGTTGACGTGATTCACTGATGTTGAATGTCAATGCACATATTGGCGTTTCATTTTGTATCAAAAATTTATTGCTGAGTAGATTTCCACGTTAATCCAAATCCTCACTTCAAGTTTTTCTTTCACCGTTTTTCCGGCTCGATTGACTCCCAATCACAACTACAACACAAAAATCGTTTTAGACATCAAATTTTACATTTAAAACTTCAAAACAGACGAAAGTATATGTTGATATGTCACGATTTAAAATATAAAACTCAAAAATCATCCTCCCAAAGATTTGACAACTACAGCTGAGAGATTCAGACTGCTGTCAAGTGTTTTCCCTCCACCAGAATCAATTACTTCTGCCACATCAGACGAATTCTTTATGACAACCTCATCAACTTCTGCCACATCAGACGAATTCTTTATGACAACCTCATCAACTTCTGCCACATCAGACGAATTCTTTATGACAACCTCATCAAGTCAGCCAGTTACATAAACGTTTAGAGCAATTTTAATGTAATGTTCTGCCACATCAGACTTCTTCCTATTAAAACTATCATAAGGTCAGCCGGTTATATAAACCATACGCCTATATAATTCGAATGCAGTGGAAACATCATCTGTTTAACTCGTAGAATGTGTCTGTGTGTAAAATATTAAATGAACCAAATTAAACTTCATTTCACCGGTTAATTAATAGACTAAAATGGGCATTTCTTTAAAATACACCAATGTATTTAGAAGAATTTTAAGTTTTGGAGTTCAACCGTAAGTAATCATAAGAATTAAAATGTAAATTAAGCGTTCAAAATTTGTTAAGAAAAGTTTTGTAAATCGATTAGGAATCACATAACATTGGGAATCATTCAATTTCGAGGAATTCATAATCACCGTTTACTCCTATTAAATTCAAGGCTTTTATCATCGTTTGTACTAGCAAAACAACCGGCAATAATATCATCCCAAAGTCAAAAGTTCAAACTAAACGAATGCTTATTTTGTGGTGGAATTCATGTGTCTACAATTCACACTTCATCTAGAAGAGACAAGAAAAGAAATCCACCACCAAATGTAATTTCATATCATTGTGTTATTCAACAGCCTTTATATTTGGTCACCTAATGGTTTAATTTCTATCTACAAAAGAGACCTCGAATATCAGTCAGTGTGAATGCAAAACCTAAAATCAGATCTGAAGTTGTCGACGTTTGGACAAACATGACTGTTCAAGACTTGGCAAAATCTTTAAACAGAGATCTTGGTAAGAACTGTTGCTTAACAGTATAAAACTTTAAATACTGAATATCATTTTTAGATCACGTATTTGAGGCTTTAATGTACACTGAAAATACCGACAAATACGATGAACCAGACAGCGGTTTGTATACTTTTCTCTCTCTTTCAAGTAAAAGCAGTTTCAAAAGCCTAAATTATTGTGAAATTTCCTCAACAGTTATTGACAAAGTTGCAGTTATAAAAGAAGTCGTTAAAAAGTGCGGTTGTAGATGCGTTTTTGTGCCAAATCCAGCGCAATTAAAACCTCAGAAAGCCGTTAAAGATGCTGTCAGGAGGTTTTGTATGATTGCTTTTTCAAATTTTTACCTTATCAATTATAATGTAAAGTGATTACTTACTAGACCGCCTGCTGATGAGAAAAGTCTGGTTAGACGACCACCGGTTGTCACTATAATGGGCCATGTTGATCATGGAAAAACAACTCTTTTGGATTCACTACGTCACACTTCTGTCGTTGACCAAGAATTTGGAGGAATTACTCAACATATTGGAGCCTTCACAGGTAGAACTGAGCCACACACTGCTAAAAAAAACACAAATTTGGTTTTAATTACGTCAAACAAATGTTTAACACTCAAAATGTATTCATTAAATGGTATATTTTGTGTGTTATAGTCAAATTTCGTTACCAGGAACCATAATTGGCGTCTTAAAACTTGAATTTCAGATCTATAAACCACATTTATAGCTTTGAAACTCAAGTTTAATGATTAACAATTCACTCTTTAGATCCCTAAAACTCAAATATGCTTAATAAACAAGTTTAGTGTACTGGAACTCTTGATTTTATTACCAAGAACCATATTTAGTGACTTTTAAATTCAAATATCTTTACTAGAAACTACATTCAGAGCTTTAAGACTCTATAAAGTTGGTTCCAAGTAATAAAATCAGTCTCAAAATCCAAATATCATAACTAGAAACCATAATTATAGTCTTTAAAAGTCACTGATTAGTGTTTTGGAAGTAAATTTAGTGCTCTAATACTCGAGCTAATTCTTTGAGCTATTCAAATCTCGTTTAAAACTTGTATAACTTTGTATAATTTCAGTTAAAATTGGTAGTGGAGCTCCAGTGACATTTTTGGACACTCCAGGCCATGCAGCATTCTCAGCAATGAGAGGCAGAGGAGCTGCAGTGACTGATATTATCGTGTTAGTTGTGGCAGCTGATGATGGAGTTATGCCACAAACATTAGAGTCAATTCAACACGCAGCAAATGCTAAAGGTAAACTAATTTTCCCTTTCAAAACCTCAAAACAAAATGTGTTAACTAAATTCTCATCTCTTTTCAATAGTTCCTATAATCGTTGCCATTAACAAAGTGGACAAATACAACGCCAACATTGTAACATTTTGAATTTTCTTGTTATTGAAATAACTTAACTAAAAAGTGGAAAATAATTTTTAGGAACAGACCAAGCAGAGCCTTTTAAACTGTGGTGTTTTGCTGGACGATCGAGGTGGTGACATCCAATCAGTTCCAATTTCAGCTTTAAAAGTCAATATAATACTTTTAATTATACTTTTTATGTAAAGTTATTTAATTTTTGGGTTTTTATTTGTTTAGGGAACTAATTTGAACCTGTTAATCGATACCATTTTAACACAAGCTGAGATTATGGACTTGAAAGCTGATCCATCTGGTCTTATGGAAGGATATGTTATTGAATCAAGAACTGATTTAGTAAAAGGGTAATTATAGTCTTTTAACTCTTAATTTGTCATTTCAGTGTCTTAATATTTGACTGTCTTTGTGGTTTAGAAAATTAGCAACGGTGATTGTACACAGAGGAACTTTAAAGAAAGACGCTCTGGTTGTGGCTGGATCAACATATGCAAGAGTTGGTTAACTTTGACTTATAACTTGAGTCATACATGTCAAATGGGTTTTTTTTTGTTAGGTAAGAGCAATGTACGATGAAAATGGACAGACTATGACATCAGCACCTCCATCAACACCTGTGGAAGTTGCTGGATGGAAAGAACTACCTTCTGCTGGAGACGAAGTTTTACAAGTGGAAAATGAGGTGATCATAGGGAGATACCGTAGTTGCTCGTCTTGTCTCACAAGAACACTAACTTTTAATTTATTGAAATGGTTTAGCGTCTTGTAATGTTAATTTGGCTCCTGAAAAGCTAAAATTACTTTTCAAAATGTTAAACTGGCTTGTCGAAACTATTACAGTATTTGGATTGTTAAAAAGCTAATTTGGCATCACGAAACTGTTAAATTCGTTTTTCAAAACACTTAATTGGGTTCACAAAGCACTACATTGACTTACAAAACACTGGGATGACTTTACAAAGCACTAAATTACTTCTCAAAGCACTAAAATGAGTTTACAGTGCGTTAAATTACTTCTCAAAGCACAAAATTGACTTCTCAAAGCCCTAAATTGACTTCTCAAAGCACAAAATTGACTTCTCAAAGCACAAAATTGACTTCTCAAAGCACTAAATTGACTTCACAAAGCACTAAGTTGACTTCTCAAAACACTAAAATCACTTTAAAAACACTAAATTGACCTCTCAAAACACTAAAATCACTTTAAAAACACTAAATTGATTTTACAAAATGCTAAATTACTTCACATATCACTAAATTGACTTATCAAACCTACAAATGTGCTTCTCAAAACGTTTATTTGGCTTCAAAAAAGCTAATTTGGCTTTTTAAGACGCTAAATTGACTTCACAAAAGCTGATTTAACTTCTCAAAAGCTGATTTTGACTTCTCAAAAGCTGATTTTGACTTCTCACAAACTAAATTTGGTTTCAGAAAACACTAAATTGGCTTACGAGAACTTCTATTTGAGATCTTCAAGCACCAAATTTCCTTCCCAAACTTTTTCACAACTAAATTTTCCATCGTCTAATTAAAAAAAACTAAATTTTTCCAGGCTCGAGCAAAAGACGTTTGTCATTATCGACAGTCAATTGAAAAGCTTGAAAAACAAAAAGAAGAATATGAAATTATAAAATGCAAAACAGACGAAGAAAGAGCCAAATACAAAGCTGATTTGGCTGAAAGAAGAGCAGAAGGAAGATTAAGAAGAAAGCGACCAGCAGAAAGACCAAAGGAATCGATTGAAATCGACAAAGGACCAACATTAGGAATCATTTTAAAAGGCAATTTCTTATTTCTTCACTATTTGTTTCTTAAAATTGTAAACCTTTCAATGTTTAAAATAGGTGACGTTGATGGTTCTGTTGAGGCTTTACTAAATGTTTTAGCAACTTATCATTCGCCAAAACTAAAACTGGAAATTTTAAACTTTGGCGTTGGTGCTGTCACTGAAAATGACGTTGAAATGGCTCAGCTTTTTGACGGTAAAACTCTGTCTATGTTTTAAAAGTGCATTTCAATACTAAAAAAACTTATTTTGAATGTTTGTAGGAATTGTGTATGCATTTAATGTATCAACTTTGCCACCTGCTAAAACGATGGCTAATAGTAACAATGTTCCTATTAAAAATTTCAACATTATTTATCGACTGATTGAAGACTTAGTCGTAGAAATTAATGCTCGTCTTCCACAAGTTGAGGAAGATGAAGTTCTTGGTAAGTTTAAGTTTACTTCAAGACGTTACTTGGTAACTTTAAGACTTGGGAACCAGTCAAATCAGGTTTCCTGAGTTTTAGAGATATTTAAAACATGTTTCTCTTGTTTCAGAATCATTTAAGATGTAGTTCTTGTATTGCAAAGTCATTTCAGATATGTTTTTGGGTCTTTTTGATCCATTTAGGATGTGTTTCATGTCTTTTTGATGAATTTAGGATGTGTTTAATGCCTTTTTGGTGAATTTAGGATGTGTTTAATGTCTTTTTGATACATTTATGACATGTTTCTTGTGTATCAAAGCCGTATAAGATATGTTTCTTGCATTTTAGATCCATTTATGACATGTTTATTGTGTTTTAAGATTCATTTATGACATGTTTCTTGTGTTTTAGATCCATTTACGACATGTTTCTTGTGTTTTAGATCCATTTACGACATGTTTCTTGCCTTTGAGATCCATTTATTAAATGTTTCTTGTGTTTCAAAGCCTCATAGGATATGTTTCTTGTTATTTAGATTCATTTATGTCATGTTTCAAAGCCTCGTAAGATATGTTTCTTGCCTTTAAGTTCTATTGATGACATGTTTCTTGTCTTCTAGATCTATTTCTGACATGTTTCTTGCCTTTTAGTTCTACTTATGACATGTTTATTGTCGTTTAGATCCATTTATGACATGTTTATTGTGTTTTTAATCCATTTATGACCTGTTTATTTTGTTTTAGACCGATTTATGACCGGTTTCTCGTGTATCAAAGCCTTATAAGATATGTTTCTTGCATTTTAGATCAATGTATGACATGTTTCTTGTTTTTTAAGATCCATCATGACATGTTTCTTGTTTTTTAAGATCCATCATGGCATGTTTCTTGTTTTTTAGATCCATTTATGATGTGGTTTTTGTGTTTCAGAGTCACTTAAAAAATTTTCTCTCGTATTTTAGAGCTAACCAGATTCTAATAAAATCATCCTTTCTTGTATTTAAGAACTCTTCAATTCAATTTCCACTTAACATTAAGACATGACAATGTTTTCTACCCTAAAATATGGCTTTAATATTGAAATGAATGTCTTTCTGTGACTTTGTTTACATATGTCAAAATTTACATATTGTTTTTATATTCTGTAGAAATCTTAATAAACTGTTTGTTTTTAGGTCAAGCATCTGTAGTTCAAGAGTTTGAAATCAATGAAGGAAAGAAGAAAGTTCCTGTAGCTGGTTGTGTTTGTTCCTTTGGAACCCTTAAAAAATCTGAACTTTTCAGATTGAAACGTGATGATGTTGTTTTATATGAAGGTTTGTTTCAACCCCTTTGTTAATTTTAGCTGTTTTGATAGTTTTACTCACTGAGAATGTATTACTTTTTTTTATAGGAAAAGTAAGTTCTTTAAGGCATCTTAAAAACGAAGTAGATACCATTAAAAAAGATGTTGAATGTGGTATAAAATTAGACGATATTAGCCATCGTTTTCAAGCTGGAGATATCATTGAATGTTTTAAGAAACGTTGGGTTAATCAAACGATTGACTGGGATCCTGGGTTTTAAATTTAAAACACTTTAGGCTGTAAACAATACCTACAATATTTGTATTAAATTATAGATATTAAAGCTCTCAAAGTCAAATTTAACAATTGTTTTCTTAAGTTCTGGACTTCGAACTAAAACACGTAGCTTGAATTTCATTTCAAATATCAAAAATAGACAAATGCAAGATGAAAAATCAAAACAGAGGTTTAGCAATAAAGTGATTGAACTTCAATAGTGAGAAAAAAGTGTCAAGAAATTGTGAAAACATGAATAAGTTTGCAAACAAAGACTAAAAAACCTCTAAAAAATATTGATAAATACTGCAAAATTATGATTAATCTTACAAACCATAACTAAGATTTTATGTAAAATGATTAGAAACTTGTGAAATTTTGCTAAAACTTTGCCTTGCATGACTAAAAACGTTTAAAACAGCTAAAATATCCAAAAACAAGAACTAAAGTTGCCAATTTTAGCTCAAATCTTGCATAAAACATGACTAATCTTACAAACCACAGCATAAAACTTGCATAATATTACTGGGAACATCTAAAAAGAAGGATAGAAACTTCAAAAAACATGAATAAACTTGCATGTATATATCGCTACTCGCCGTCTAAATAAAATAAAATAAATTTACTGAATTTAAAAAAAAAATTATTTTACCATTTCTGAAAGCGTTTTGCATACTATCTATGGCTCAGTTTAAAGCACTGACTTTTTTTTTAAAAAAAACTTTAATCTTTCTCCTTAAATTTCTATTTTGGGTGGTCAGTTTCTGCATTGAAAATGTCGCCTTCGAAAGGATAATACAGCGGTCGATTGGAACTTTTACAGATTTTTTTACCAGGGATTGTCTCCCACAATCAGGGCCCGAATGACTTTTTACTGGGGCCGGGTGCAAAACCGTTTTTGCGAGGCCTGACGCCAAATTTTTCCAAATAAAAAATTTTTTTTTCTAAAATTTTCAAAAAAAAAAAAAAAAGATTTTTCGTAAACTGCGGGGCCAAAAAAAAAATTTTTTAAAAAAAACCCCAAAAAAAAGTCATTTTCGTAGACTGTGGGGCCTCTCAAAACGCGGGGCCGGGTGCGCTGCACGCGCTGGTAATAATGTTTCAGCTTGAAACTCCTAACTTTCTGCTTATAGGACAACAAAAAAAAATAAAACAAAAAAAAAAATTTTTAAACAAAAAAAAATTATAATAAAAAAAAATAATAAAAATTGACCACACCCCACAAGGCACAAACATTAAAGACCGCTATAATTGAAGGCAAATGCTGTTTTTATAGCTCACAAAGTAGGTGGGGCTTACAACTTGAATAATTTTTAATAAAACAGCAAATTAAAATTAATGCAAATTTTGAGGTCAAAATTCATACCATTACCAAAATAATTTTAACGTTAAGAAAAAATGAACTTTTATTTATCGAGACTTTTATTAAATGAGAAATCTCATCTTCTTTTTGATATTCAATAATCAACATTTTGATTAAGATTTTTGTTTAATTGACTAATTTTGCAATCAAAATCTGAACATTTCTAAAAATTTAGTTATTTCTCTCTATTTTAATAATGAACATCAAACTCCAAAGTTCAATTCAAATTCTCAATTAGAATCGAATTTTTTAGAAATTTTAAATTTTGATTAAAATTAATGATGTGAATACGAATCATTTGATTCAATTAACACTTAGCAAATTGACCTTTCGGCATTTATAGATTTGAAAGACAAGTTTAGCAATTTATACCATTAAAAATAGACTAAATTTTGTTTAAATAATTCAATTTTAGTTTATTTCTTCTGAATTTTATCACAAAGTTTAGCAAATAACGTTCACTGTTTTTTTTATAAAACTTTTTAAGTACCGATAATCAAAGATGAAGTTTTCGTTTGTAAAAGTAATTTAGTATAATTTTTATTTGATCATTTGAATTTGTACAATTGAAAAACTTTAAAAAATTGAAGTCAAAATTTAAAAAAAAAAAAACTTCAAACACAAAATTTGCATATAAATTTTTTCCTGTTTAATTCATATAAAATTTTAACCACAAATTCTACGTAACTGTTGTAAATTCAATTGAAAATAAAGAAAAAAGAATTAAAAACAAAGAAAATTCGCACAATATGGCTGAAAAACTTGTATATTTTCGCTAAAACTTTGTATGACATGACTAAAAACGTCTAAAACAGCTAAAATCTCCAAAAACAAGAAGTAAACTTGCCTAAAACATGACTGGAAACTTGGAAAACATGACTAATCTTACAAACCACAGCATAAAACTGAAAAACAAGGAATAAAACTTCAAAAACCTGAATAAAACTTCAAAAACCTGAATAAAACTTCAAAAACCTGAATAAACCTGCAAACCATAACTAAAAGTTCGCATAAAACGATTTGAAACGTTTATAACATAGCTAAAAACTTTCAAAATATTGCTAAAAACTTGTATGAAACTAACAACAACTTCTAAAACAGCTGAAATCTACGAAAACACAATTTTACTTACAAAACATGGCTGAAACTCAGAAGAAATGTCTTGAAACTCAGAAGAAAAGTCTTGAAACTTGCATAACGGAACTGCAAACTTTCAAAAAACAAGAAGCAACCAAAACTGCAAAAAGAAAAATCTCATTAGTGAAAACTTCCCAACAAGTTAAAAAAACCATTCAACCAATTCTTCATTCTCTGAAAAAATTCCTTTTAAAAAGAGAAAACCAAACCCAAAAAATTGTTGCTGTTGCAAAACAAAATTTAATTTAGATATAAAAATAAGTCTCGACTGACAGAAAAAACGAAACATTATGAGCTGCCACAACAATTTTTGATTAAATTAAAAACAAAAAAATTAAATCCCTGGATTAGAAATGTTTTTCATAGTTAATTATCACATTCAGCAATAAATCTAACAAATATACATTAAGTTATTTTGATCTCTAACTAAATTCAACAATTAACAACTCTTTTTTCTTCAAATTTACAGAAAACAAAAATATTATGACTAAAAACACCAATCAATATGACGACTTTTTGATTAATTTTCTTATTTTTCCACCCAACAAACCTTCTCTTAATTTATAATTACAATCTTTCTTCATTCAAAATACATAAAACTCTCTTTTTAAAGTACAATTTCATTTCTGATTTTCAAAAATAAGCAACTAAAACATGTATTGCAAATCAAAAATTGCTTTTTTTGTGTGTGCTTATTAAGCTTCCTTTTCTCCTTTCTCATATTACATTTGAGAGAAGGATAAACACTTAATTTTAAAGCAAACATTTCAATCATCAAGTTCCTCTAAACGACAATGCACAGCCATATCCACAACCTCCAAACTGGCACTATCCAGTTCCTTAATCAGACAGAGAACAGCAGATAAAATGTTGGAGTTCTGCTATCAACAAAAAAACAAAAAAAAAACATTTAACATAAACAAATCTCTTTAAAAATTCTCAACGGTGCGTGTGTTTCCACCTTAAAAAGTCAACAAACCTTACCAGAAACAAACTCAACTAAAAAATCAGGTACTAAAATAGCAGAACCATAACTAAACTGAAGCTAATAATTGTTAGAAACACTTGATCACTATCTAATGGTCTTTTCAAACTGAGCACCACATTTTCAGATGCTATCAGTCATCTCTGGTCTCCACATCAAATAAATAAACATTTAACATAAAGAAATCTCTAGAAATTCGCAACTGTGTGTCTTAAATTCAACAAAACTTAAAGAAACAAACCCAAAATAAAAATCAGGCACCAAAAGTGCAGCATCAAAACTCAACTGAGGTTCCTGAGACAATTATCTAATGTTTCCTCCAAAATGAGCCCCAAAATTTTAGGTGGCATCGCAGTCAACTCGAGTCTCCACGCCAAATAAATAACACAAGTAGAGACACATAGATCAATTGCTCATTTGGAACCAAAAACTCAGAAATTGCATCTCTTATTAAAATATTTACCTGAGTTAAATGTCCAAGATCGTCAATTCCATCTTCACAACCTTTTCTACGTCTTTATTTCCTGGCAAACGATTTTGTCACTCGATGGATCTAAGCTTGTTACTTTTGGAACCAAAAGTAAACCTACAATCTGATCTTATCAAATTTAAGTCAACAAAACACTAAACTGTCGTCAGCATTAACGAAACCACTTATTAAGGTGCTCATTTGAAACCAAAAACTCAGAAATAACACGTCTCATTAAAGGATTTACCTCAGTTAAATATCCAAGATTCTCAATTCCATCTTTACAGCCTTTTCCACGTCTTTAATTCCTGTCAAACGATTTTGTCACTCGATGGATCTAAGCTTGTTATATTTAGGAACCAAAAGTAAACCTACAAAGTGTCTGGCCTTATCAAATTAAAGGCAACAGTAAACTAAACTGTCGTCGACATTAACGAAAACTATGATTAAGGTGCTCATTTGGCACCAAAACTCAGAAATTGAATGTCTCAATAAAATATTTACCTGCGTTAAATATCCAAGTTCCTCAATTTCATTGTTATTCTCCTTTTCCATGTCTTTAATTCCTAACAAATGATTTTGTCACTCGATGGATCTAAGCTTGTTATTTTTAGGACAAAAAGTAAACCTAGAATCTGATCTTATCAAATTCAAGTCAACTAAAAACTAAACTGTCCTCATCATTAACGAAAACTATGATTAAGGTGCTCAATTTGGAATTAAAAACTCAGCAATCTCATGTCTCATTAAAATATTTACCTGAGTTAAATATCCAAGTTTCTCAATTCCATCTTTAAAGCCTTTTCCACGTCTTTAATTTCTGTCAATTGACTTTGTCACTTGATGAGTCTAAGCTTGTTATTTTTGGAACTAAAAGTAAACCTACAAAGTGTGTCTGATCTTATCAAATTTGAGTCAATTAAAAACTAAACTGTCCTCATCATTAACGAAAAATTACAATTAAGGTGGTAACACTGAGCAAAGTGTGATCCAACGTTACTTACTCTGTTTTTTGGTCTGCTAACATACGGCCTGTTTGGCGAGTCCAAAATCTTGTCTTTCAACTGCGGATAATGCTTTAATAAATGATGATGTTGCGGAAGAATCTGTGGATGAGACGGATGAGGTTGTGTCTGCGGTTGATGTTGATGTTGAGAATGCGAATGTTGATATCTGTAACCACCATCATCTCTGTACACCGGATGCTGTTGTTCATGCTCTTTGGAAACCTCAGTGTAGACATCTGAGTGAATGTTGTTGTTTGGTACATGTGAATATTGAGGTGGAGGTGGAATGGCGTGGGAATGATGAAAATGATCAGCAAACTCAAAACTACCTCTGGAAAAATGATGGTGGTGGTTGTTTGGTGCCTGATTTTGATGCTCCAAATGGTGAATTGCCATTGTCAGACTGTGTTGTTGATGATCAAAATGGTCCATGTTTGATTCCTTGTCATTTTCAATTGGCAAAGATGTGAAATTATCAGAACGTGATCTGTTAAAAGCAACAAAAAAAGAAAGAAAGTTGTTAGTCTCATTTTTACATAATATTTCCCAAATGATTACAGTAGAACTTGATTATAACATCAGTTTGTGCCAAAAAAAAAAACTTCAGTGTCAAGAACTGTCAGTGCCTCGTTTATTGAACAACTTTAGACACCAATTTCACACAACATTCCCTATTTTGAATGTCTCTAAACCACCAGAACGACTTTACTGACTAAAAACCATGTCTTAAAAGACAAGAAACACGTCAAAATCCTGATTCTCTCTAAAACATGTGTCTTAATTCCTCTAAAATCACTGGAAACATTTCTTAATTCCTCTAAAATCCTGAAAACATTTCTTAAGTAGCTCTGAAATACGAGCAGACTTTTAGATAACTTTTCCTGGATCACACATCACCAAATTGAGACCCTAAATTATCAGTTACCAAAACTAAGAAGAGTAAACTAGCAATCTTAACGACAAACTTGTTGATCTCTTTGATGCCACTAAAACTTCCAAGTTCTACTGTAAAATAATAAACCAACAACAACAACTAATTAAAAATGATCAACCTTGTCATCCTCGTCTTGCACCTTTCTTCAGGTGGCGAGTAAATCTTTAAATCTCCATCATTTGACACGGAGAAAGTTCTCTCGTGAATATCAGAATGATGAGTAAGACTGTCAGGACTTCCAGCACTCACATTTGATCTTGAACATCCATTTCCTTCAGCATCATAATCATTATTATCCCTCTCAGCATTATTCAAGAGTGGAAGTGAAGGTGGGATCATCTGATGAGTGTTGCTGCTACTGTTATTATTGTTGCTGTTATGCGGTGGCGATGGAGAAGAACGACTGCTAATAATGTTGGTGCTGCTGCTGACATTGTTAAGAATTGGAGGAAGAAAAATCTTTTCAGTTGGAGAAGGTTGCAAAAACTGTTGAGCTTTTTTGTCAACAGGAGAATCCAAATCCAAACCATAACGTTCAGCATCGCTCACTTCATCAGAATTAACAACTAAAACAAAAACAGTAAAAAAACAATGCAAAATGTCCTCTTTTATCACACAGTTTAGCTTTTAAAACTTTAATACAATACCAATGTTGTCAAGCTTTTTCAAATATGGCAGATACTTCAGCACTGTCAGTCGATATCTACATTAATTAACAAAAAAAAAAAACCCTTAAGATTAATACCAGGTAAAGTAATTGCTTAGCAACTTCCAAACAAACCTGTCTCCAGTTGCGCATGGATTATCTTCAAGCCAGAAATGACGTAGTTTCGGAAGATCTTTAAGATAAAGGATTTCGGATAAGTCGGCCACTTTATTCTTCCTTACGTACAACTCTTGCAGGTTTGGACAATGAGCAAAGTCAGCCAAAGTTGTTATGCAGTTTACGCTAAAAAAAACCAACAACAACAGTTGAATTGAATTAGTTATTTTGAATGATGAAGCCAAGTTTAATTAACCATAAAGCTCTTTAGTACTTTGTACAAAGCAAAAGGAGGATTGAAAAATGTTAAATACAGTGGATTCTCGTTAACACGAAGTCGACAGTTGGTCAAACTCACATTTTTTAGAGTCAAACTCACATTTTTAGAGTCAAACTCACATTTTTTAGATTCAAACTCACATTTTTTAGAGTCAAACTGACACTTTTTAGATTGAAACTGACATTTTTTAGATTCAAACTGACATTTTTTAGAGTCAAACTGACATTTTTTAGATTCAAACTCACATTTTTTAGATTCAAACTCACATATTTTAGAGTCAAACTGACACATTTTAGATTCAAACTGACATTTTTAGTGTCAAACTCACATTTTTTTTATTTTCTCTACATTTTCTTTGACGAAATATGCAATTTTTCATTCAGAGAAGCAAAATCAGTTCGTGTTAAGGGGGTATTACTTCGTGTTAATGTATGAGAAAGCCTATACAGTAGTTCAGGACCAAATGTTGCTTCGTGTTAACGAGAACTTTGTGTTACCGAGTGTTCGTGTTAACGAGAATTTACTGTACATGAATAAATAATGATGTTTTGAAAAATTGTAATGCTTGACTAAATATTATAACATCATGTTGTTTCTTTCCCCTTTTGACCCTTTCATGCAAAAGGAAAAAAGGAAAAACTACCAAAGTGTAAAAATTATACACTTTAAAAAAATGTTCCCATAATCTAATGTTAAATGTGCATTTGTTTTAATGGGAAAATGAAAAACTATTAATAGCTACTTTAGTTAGTTTTTATACTTTACCTTAAAGACAAAACTTCAACATTGGGCATGTATCTCACCAGACTCACATCTCCCAGTTCACTGCCCCTGTCAAACAAAAACAAACAAAACATTATATTTTATATAAACAAAACACATACAAAGTTTCATGACCGTAAAAATAAATAAACTTCAAATATGCAATGCTTGATTTTGGTCATTTAAATTTCAAATTTCAAGTCATTAGTTGAGGTTTTGTAAAGAGTGAAAACGAAAAACACCTTCAAGTTGGTGCCAAAGTTTGCATTTACTTTTTTCAATTTAAGTTTTAAAATTTATATGCAAAACGTCTTTATTTCAACAATAATTTTAGTCATTTTTCATCCATTTTTCGCCAAATTTAGACCATTTTCATTCATTTTAAACCATAATTTGACCATTTTGATTAATTCTGAACCACCATTTGACTATTTTGAGCAACAACTTGACTATTTTAATTAATTCTGAGCCACAATTTGACCATTTCGTCACCTCTGAACCATAATTTGACCATTTTGCTTAATTTTGAGCCACAATTTGACTATTTTGAGCAACAATTTGACTATTTT
>JAAFCF010005931.1:18972644-18982757 GCA_013389785.1 Helicorthomorpha holstii | reverse complement strand
ATTATAAACCCCCACGCACAACACACAAATTACGCAAAAATTATTATACAGCTCACCTTGTTTTTATCTCTGCTTTTATTTCGAGCTGTTCAGCAAATCAACTACACCTGCAAACAATTTATTTAGCTCATTGTTTATTTTGATGCGTATCAACATTAGGTGGCAGCACTGCTTTTGAGATTCTAAACGAGAAAGGTGTTCGAAATAAGGGTTTTGTTTTACGCTGAAAGACAATTAACGGTTTTTAGAACGGCTAAGCGCATTACGTCATTTGGAGCAAAAAGTAGCACATTTTGACTGCAAAATTGCAGAAATTAATTTAAAAAATGCATAAATTTAATTAATATTGTTAATTTTGATTAAAGAAAATAAAATTGGGGCTAAATATAAATAGTGTGGATTTTAATTAGATTTTTCTTTTAAGTTTTTTTTAAATGAATTTAATTAAAAACCAATATTGTCACTGTTTTTGAAAGTGCAAACAATCTTTGTTTTTTATGCTTAAAAAAAAAAACCATTATCAAATACAAAATGCAATGATGTATGGTTTTTTTTCTTTGATAACAATTCAAATAAATCTCAAATGTAAGATGTGCAATTTACAAAAGAAAACAGAAAAAAAATATCAGACAAAATGTAAATATAAGAAAACTATTGTGTTTTTCTACTTTGTAGACTTTGTTTACTCTTGAAATCTTTAGTAAGTGCAAACATTATCTGTACAATGTAAAACCCAGTAAATCTGCCTGTCAAATTGTGTTTATGCTTTTACATTTACTATGAAAAGCTTACAGTAAATCTGTGAGGAATAATTTATTAAGTTTTTCATAAGAAACTGAGCTGTTTTCTTTTCATTTATTATTCATTTTCGTTTTCTTTCTTTTTTTTTTCTTTGCATTTAAAATGCTTTTCATAATTTACGTTGTGAAAACTAAAGCAAAATCTATTAATCATTCATTTAGTTTTAGCGTGAAAGTCTTAACTTTTGATCTAAAAATTTCATCTTGAGTAATAAACTAAATTTTGGAAAGTTTTTTCAGTTTTTCTGTTTTGATTCATAATTTATGTCGGGAATTTTGCTAAGAAATCAATGCGAAGACCCGACATTACTTGTGAATCAGTAAGAAATTTGTATGTAAATGTTTAAATATACTAATTATAAATGGTAAAATTAGTAAAATAACAAGTCAAGATATTAAATTTTAACTTTTAATAAATATTAAATTTTTTAGAAAAGTTTTTTCAGTTTTTGTTTATTTTGATTCATAATTTATGTCGGGAGTTTTGCTAAGAAATCAATGCGAAGACCCGACATTACTTGTGAATCAGTAAGAAATTTGTATGTAAATGTTTAACTATACTAATTATAAATGGTAAAATTAGTATAATAACAAATTTGGATATTAAATTTTAACTTTTAATAATTATTAAATTTTTTAGAGAAGTTTTTTCCAATTTTTGCTTGTTTGATTCATAATTCATGTCGGGGGTTTGTATACATATTTATACGAAGATCCGACATTATTTGTGAATCAGTATATCAGTGACAAAATTTGTATGTAAATGTTTAACTATACTAATTATAAATGGTAAATTTAGTCAAATAACAAATTAGTATATTGAATTTTGATTTTCATACCTAGAAAATTCTTTTAGGAAAGTTTTTTTAATTTTTGTATGTTTTGATTCATAATTTATGTCGGGAGTTTGCGTATCGATTAATGCGAAAATCAGACATTACTTGTGAATCAAAAACTTAATGTGAAATTTGTATGTAAATGGTTAAACATACTAATTATAAATGGTAAAATTAGTCAAATAACAAATTTAGTATATTAAATTTTGTTTTTCATACCTAGAAAATTCTTTTAGGGAAGTTTTTTTTATTTTTGTATGTTTTGATTCATAATTTATGTCGGGGGTTTTGCTTATAAATCAATGCGAAAATCCGACATTACTTGTGAATCAAAAACTCAGTGTGAAATCGGTATGTAAATGGTTAATTATACTAATTATAAATGGTAAAATTAGTCAAATAAATTAAAATATCAAATGTTACTTTCAAATAAATCATAACTTTTTTTTTAAAGGAATTATTTTAATTTTTTAGGTTTTGATTCATAATTTATGTCCGAAGTTTGCGTATAAATAAATGCGAAAATCAGACATTACTTATGAATCAAAAACCGCAATGTGAAATTTGTATGTTTCCAGATTTCAAAAACACAATAAAAATTTAAACTCAAAACATTCTAAAAATAAAATATTACTATGACAACTAGAAACTCACGTGTTTAATTTTTTCCAGTTCTTTAGTTTCTATGGCAACTAAATTTCAATTCTTATTTTCGTTCCAAATTTAATTTTCGAATGTTTCCTGAAAAAGAAAAAAAAAGAAAAATGTAAAAGACAATTAGAAAAGCGGAAGAAGAAGAATAAATTTGCTGTGAAGTGTTTATTTAATCAGTAAAAATATCTTTCCATTTGCCAAGTGGATTGTTCATTTCGCTAATCAATTTATCTGGATTTAAAGCAAAGAGCATCTTCTTCACTTTGATCCATCTAATCCACGAAGATGCAGCAACGTCTTCTCCATCTCCTTCTTTTCCTTCTCCTTCTGCTTCTCCTTCAACGTACAAATGAATTAGCTTTTTGAATTTTTTTTACACGTTAAGTTATGAGCAAACACAGTGCATATAAGTTATATATATGCATAATTGAGGAATAATAATAATCAAATAAATCTCACTTGTTGTAGATGAATTAGGTCATTCATCTGCTGCTTAAGAGATTCAATTTCTCTCTGCAATTTCATCACTTGATTTTCATCTGAAATCTTGTTTCTCTTCAGCTCATCATTCTGTCTTTCCTCGTGGCATTCGCATCTGATGGGGTCATTCTACACAACATACAACCAACCAACCAATCAAATACATCAAAAACAATTTCTTTTTTTAAAAAAATAAAATAAAAAAATACTTTTTCACAGTGTTAAATTACAGTGTGAAATAAATAAGCTGTAAATTATAGATGATTTTGATAGGCTGATGAAAAATGACATCATAATTCATAAACATTAAACATGGCAATGTGAATTACTGTACGGTTCTCCCAAAAGATATTACATTTCTTTTTTTATTTTATTTATTTTTTAGAAAAAATGTTTTTTGGTTTAAATTTGTTTTTTTTTTTTAATATTAAAAATATCAACAGTCTTTCATCGAATGACTTTATGACGTCATTTAGTAACAAAATATTGAAAATAAATATTAGAAAATAAAAAGTATCATTTCTCATGTTGATCTTTTGTAGAATTAAAAACCTTTTCATTTTTAAATGTAAATATTTTTATTTGTAAATAAAAACATTCGAATTTTTCAGATTTAAAAGTTTGATTTTGTCAGTAAAAACATTCCATCTAAAATTTTAAATGGTTAAAAAAAAAACATTTGAAATTTAGTATTTTGAACTTGTTAAATAGAAACGTTCGAAAACTTGAGATTTAAAATTATGGCAAAACAAAACATTCGAAAATTTGAAATTGAAAATTGTGGATAAAACATTTAAAAATTTCAGATTTAGAATTCTGAATTTGTAAATCAAAACATTCGACTTAAAATTTTAAATGTGTAAAAAAACATTCGAAATTTTCGAATTAAAAATTTTATAATTGTAAATAAATACATTCGAAAATTTTAGATGTAAAATTGTGTAAAAAAAAAACATTCGATTTTTTTCAGATTTATTTTTTCAAAATATTCGATCTAACATTTCAAATGTGTAAAAATAAAAACATTCGAGATTTAGTATTTTGAACTTGTAAGTAAAAACATTCGATTTTTTTAGATTTAAAATTTTGAATTTTTTAAATGAAGACTTCCAATAAATGCATTTTAAGAACATTTAAGTTATTATTCTAAAACGTTCGAATTTCTGGATGAAAACGTTTGAGCTTTTATCAGATATAAACGTTCGAATTTTTTACAAAAAAAAAATCCAACTTTTAAAATTAGAAAATTTAGAATTTTTGAAATAAAATCGTTCGAAATTTGAGTTTTACGATATTTCTGCTTGGTAAACTAAAAGTGCAGAACTTCTTACGTCATTTTTGTTGAATGAAGTGCAAAAGTGAATCTGCTGACAATATGAAAGAAGTGCTAATTTATCATAATATAAAAGTGGTATTTTGAAATGTGGCCTGAGGGATATCCAGCTTGAGAGAAGACATTGAAATTGGGGAATTGTTAAATCTCCTTGTCAAAAAGTATCTTTTGAAAGTAAGAAACATTCTTCCCCCTCCCCCTCCCCCTCCTCCACCCTACCAACCTTTTTCTTATAAACAATATAAATTGTAAGTTTAAACTTAAAGCATTTTCTTTCTTTCTTTCTTTCTCTCCCAAATGTTTCTTTTAGTCCTAAGGGAAATTCACAAAAGGATTTCAAACCCCGTTCGATATCAAATCAATTCTCAACACTACGATACCATACGATACGATACTACAAAATAGTATAAAGGATACTGTAAAGAAGAAGACGTTTAGATAATATATCAAACACCAAATTTATATAGCCCAACAAAATATTGATTTTTTTCTTTTTTTTTTTTTTTTGCTACTTCAAAAGACCAATATCTAACTTACTTCACTTTAAAAAATGTTTTTTTTTTATTATTAAGATGATACACTGTAAAGTGTAGAGTGTTAGAGAGTAAGCTCTTCATCAAAATAAGCTTTCATAGCAATGTTTTGCAATGGAAAAATTAATGCAATGTCAACTATTGTATTGTTTAATAAATATTTAATGAGCAAATTTACTTAAATCTTTTCGTTTTCATTCAATGGTTTTTTTTTTTAAAAAATGAAGAAATGTGGGACTTATGCGACACTCGGTATCACATGTATTTTCAATTGGTTACAGGGTGTCACGTTTGTAGACATTTTTATTATTATTGTACTGTAGAATCTAACAATTTACTAAAATTAGAAAAAATTTCACTAAAATTCTGAAAAAATTACTAAAATAAAATAAAATTCATTAAAATCGTTAAACTTCATTAAAATTATAAAATTTAATTTAATAAAATTATCAAAAATTCACAAAAATCATCAAACATTCACAAAATAGTCAAATATTAACAAAAATAATCAAATATTCACTAAAATCACCAAATATTCACTAAAATTTCACTAAAGCCACCAAACATTTCACTAAAACCATAAAATATTTCACTAAAATCGCCAAAAATTCATTAAAATCGCCAAAAATTCATTAAAATCACCACAAATTCATTAAAATCACCAAAAAATTCACTAAAATCACCAAAAAGTTCACTAAAATCACCAAAAAGTTCACTAAAATCACCAAAAAGTTCACAAAAACACCAAAAAGTTCACTAAAATCACCAAAAAGTTCACTAAAATCATAAAATTGCCAAAAAATCATAAATCATGCCAAAAGCGCACTAAAATTCAATAAAATCGCCAAAAAATTCAATAAAATCACCAAATCATTCTCTAAAATCACCAAAAAACACCAAATAATTCTCTAAAATCACCAAAAATTCATTAAAACCACCAAAAATTCACTTAAATCACAAGAAATTCACTAAAATTACAAAAATTTCCCCAAAACACCAAAAAAATCTATAAAATCACCAAATAATTCTCTAAAGTCACCAAAAATTCACTAAAATCACAAAAAAATTCAATAAAATTACTAAAAACACCAAATAATTCAATAAAAATACCAAAACACCAAATAATTCACTTAAATTACAAACAATTCACTAAAACCACAAATAATTCACTAAAATCAGAAAAAATTCACGAAAACCACAAAAACTTCACTAAAATCACTAAAACGTCACTAAAACCAATAAATATTCATGAAAATCCACTAAAAACACTAAACATTTGCTAAAACTTTTATTAAAGTCATAAAATTTTAACTTAAACCTTAAAAAAAGTATGTAAATATAAATCATAAAAATCTCACTAAAATCAATAAAATTTCCGTTTTCAATAAGATTTCCAAAACATTTTCTATTTTATGTTACACCCTGTATGTCTTGTATTCTAAATAGGATACACAGTGCCACAAAAAGTAAAAGAAAATTCATTGTCGTCAAAATATGAGATTCTCTACTTAAGCTTTAAAATTCATAAAATAAAAATAAAAGACACACTGTAATAAAATAATAATACAAAGTTATTAATAGGCTTAGGGTTATAAAGTTATAAAAAAATAAAATCGCATTATTTCAAACTAATGATGAAAAATAAAAAAGCCCTGATTGCTATGAAATGTACAAAATCAGCTAAAGGCCATCAAAAATGTATTTTTATTTATATTTTGCATTGAAATGCATTGCATTGTTAATGTTTAAATACAAAATGCAAAAATGCTGACAACAATCTTTAAAAACATTTTTTGTGTCTTAAGTTTGTATATTGATAGCAGCATCACTTTCAATAGCAAATAATTCGCTGGAGGCTTTTTCTTCTTACAATTTAGTCAATCAAAGCTCTTTATCCATCTTTTTCTTTTTCTTTTCCTTTGCTACTTTTATATTATATATATTTAATGCAAAGCCACTTGAAACATTAATTTCATACTAATTGAAACAAAGTGCTTTCTTACATTTCCATACAAATAAATGTCAGTCAGTGAGATACAGTTAAGTTACTCAAGGAGAAGTAAAAAGATGGAAATGATTCAACAAATACAATCTTACAATCACAACACATCATACAAATAAATGTCTGTAGGACTAAAACAGCCAAAAAGAATGTCTCAGTAATTGTCAAAATCATGTGTCATTTGGTGTTCCAACTATTCATATTTAGAATGTTTTTAAATTTTCAAAGTTTTAAAGTTGGAATGTAAGCTAAAACATTCTAAATTTTAATTTAACAAAAAAGAAAAAAAAAGTTTAATTGTCATAGCTACACCAGAGGCACGTGAAAACATTCTAAAATTCAATTAAAAAAAAAATTAAGTTGAATTTTTATATACAGTATACGTCAAGCGCACGTGAAAACATTTTAAAAATTTAATTAAAGAAAATAAACATCAAGTTAAGTTATCATTGCTAGTAAATGCACGTGAAAACATTCTAAAAATTAGCTTAGCAAAATAAAAATCAAGTTGCCATAGCTACTATCGGTAAATGCACGTGAAAACATTCCAAAACTTAATTTATAGCAAAATAAAAATCAAGTTTAGTTGTCGTAGTTACACCAGACGCACGTGAAAACATTCTAAAACATAATTTAGGGGAAAAAAATAAAATAGTTGTCATAGCTACACAAAACCCACGTGAAAACATTCTAAAATTAGATTGATAGCAAAATGAAAATAAAGTTGAGTTGTCAAAGCTATCAACGACTGTAAAAACATTCTAAAATATTAAATAGTGCAGTTGCTATAGTAACACCCTGCCCGCACTGTTAATTATTCACATTCTAAAATTCAAATTGTGATTATAATTGGAACAACTAAAATAAAATAAAAAAAATTATAAAAATAAATCAAGCTTCCACTCAAATAATGTTAGGTTTTTGAGAAAAAAAAATGAAAACCAAATGTAATTAAATATTTTTTCAATGCAAGATTTGCCTCATAATAAGTTATTAATTCAAATCAAATCAAAAGAATGAAACCACAAAAATAATCATGAACTGCACATAAAATTAGAAATAAATATGATAAAAAAGCCACACAAAAAAATATTTAAAAAAAAAAATGGTTGCATTAATTTGATGCTAATTAACTGAGAGCTCATTTTAAATATTATAAAGTTGAAATCACATGTAGAAATCACATATATAAATAGAAAAAATGAAAAAAAATATCATATAAATATAAATAGGATGTAAAAGATGGAAAACGGTTCTCCATGGAGATATCACAAAGGATCAGAAAAGCAGCAAAGCGATTGGTCGTTTAGGGAGTTAGAAATTAGGGGTGGTGATAGAGATGAAGAGATGAAGGAGGAAAGAGAGAGGGGAAACAAATTAGGGGGAATTTTCAGGTAGAAAACACAACATCATTTAAAAATAGATTTAAAAATACAGAATGAAACAAAATAAAATACAAGTTTTGCTGTTTTTCATGACGCAATTGTCATCATCATGTGACTGTGACGTATTTAAAACCAGTCTGTATGTATGTATGTGTGTGTATGTGTATGTGTGGGTGTGTCAATTGAATTGAGAGCGCCGTTTGCCTCTCTTCAATCAAAATGGGAAAGACCAAATAGGGAATGGGAGGAGGGACTGATGTGCTTAGTTATAACTGTGTGTCCGGGTGATTTTAGGTATTGAAACACTGTTAAAAAATGAGATTGATTTCGATTGAAATTAGTCTTGGTTTGGTTTTTTTTTTTTATCTTGGAGAAGCAAAAATTCAGATAAAAAACGAGACTGAATGTTATTGGTTGGAATGGCAATTTGTCTCATCTTATTTTTTAGCATGAAGAAAAAAAAAATGTCAATAAATAAACGAGATTAATTCCTATCAGTTCGAATAGACATTTGTCTCATTTGTTTTTTTTTTTACAAAGGAAAAACAAACCTGAGAAAATAAAAGATAAGACTAAATCTTATCAGTTCGAATGGTAATTTGTCTCATCTTATGTTTTATCATGAAGAAAAAAAAGTGTCAATAAAATAAACGAGATTAATTCCTATTAGTTCGAATAGACATTTGTCTCATTTGTTTTTTTTACAAAGGAAAAACAAACCTGAGAAAATAAAAGATGAGACTAAATCTTATCAGTTCGAATGACAATTTGTCTCATTTGTTTTTTTTGTTTTTTTTTTTCACAATGGAAAACATAATTTCAGATAAAAAATGAGACTGAATTTTATTATTTCAAATATCAATTTGTCTTGTTTTGTTGTCTATTATGAAGGAAAAAAAGTACTAAAAAATAAGTCAATAAAGAAACGAGATTTATTTCTATCAGTTCGAATGGCAATTTGTCTCATTAGTTTTTCTTACAATGGAAAAACAAAATTTCAGATAAAAAACGAGACTAAATGGCAATTTATGAATTAGCAATTTTGTTCAAATAGCAATTTATGAATTAGCAATTTTGTTCAAATGGCAATTTGTCTAATTTTGTTTTACTATTAAAAAAAGTGTCGATAAAGAAACGAGATTAATTCCAATTGAATCAAATGACAATTTGTCTCGCTTTGCTTTCTTACAAAAAAGAAACTAACGCAAGAATAAAAGATGAGACAAAATCTTATCAGTTCAAATGAAAATTTGTCTCGTCTTATTTTTTACCATGAAGAAAAAAAATGCCAATAAATAAACGAGATTAATTCCTATTGAATCAAATGATAATTTGTCTCGCTTTGTTTTTTATTACAAAAGACAAACAAAATCGAGAGAATAAAAGATGAGACTAAATATTATCAGTTCGAATGGCAATTTGTCTCATCTTATTTTCTTCCCATACAAAAACCAAATCTTATAATTTTCAAAGACGATTTCCCCCAGTTTCTTTGTCACTAAATAAGCAAAAAAAACCCAATATGTTTCAAAGTATCAAATCACCCGGTGCATCTGAATGTACAGTCGACTTGGACAATTTTTCTTTGTTGCGTGGTCTTTGCTGCTGAAACTGCTACAACTCCGCTCCAACTCCAACTCTATCACTTTTCTCTTTTCACACACACTTTTTCTCCCAAATACACTTCAACAACATCATTGGCTACTTCAACATTCAAGAAAAAGAAAAAAAAAAAAACAAAGAAAAAGAAATATAAGAAGAAGAAAAAACTAACATTAAACTGATACGACTTTGCATTTGGATGAAATAAAAGAAAAGAAAATAAGAAAAGAAAAGAAAAAGAGTGAATGAGCGATGCGCAAACTGCTCGCAGCCAGAATGATGCTAATGATAAACAGAGAAAAGTGGATCTTTTCATCTTTTCAGCCTCCAAAAAATTGTAAGTGTAATAATATTATATATATTTTGCCTTTTTAGTTATTTGTCACTTGCGAAATGAAATCAAATCCTTTAATATATTGTTCAATGTTTTCACTTCCGATTTACAAATTTTCTTTTTACATAAAAAATGTATAAACTTCACTTTTTTT
>JAAFCF010005931.1:18941039-18953487 GCA_013389785.1 Helicorthomorpha holstii | reverse complement strand
AAATTTCCAGTTTTTTTATTTCAAATTTCGAATGTTTTTATTTTAAATTTCCAGTTTTTTTATTTCGAACTTATTTCATTCGAGAAACACAATGATTGTTTGAGAGTGAAATGTTTCTATAAAAAAAGAGAGCAAAGCATAAGCATCAGCATCAGCTTAGTCTTTTACATTTTCTCAGCAATTAAATCGATCAAATTAAGATAATTTGTTTTTATTGATTTCCTTTAAACTTTTCTGCATTCACAAGTTTAATTACATTTTGACATAAACGCTCTTTTATTTGCTCAAAAACTGTGCTACTTTTACTATGTTTTCTCATTTAAAACAAACGCTTTTCTATGGCTTTTTCTCAATTTAGACGACAAAATTGCTTCTTTTTTTTTGTTACATTTTCTAAATTCACAATAACACCAGCAAATTTCTCACATAAAATATAAAATCCTCATTTTATTGTTTCATTCAATTTTTATATTAAAATGAAATCTTGCAATTTCATCTGTCAAACATTTCACAATAAGCAATTAAAAGAGTTTTCTTAAGACAAATTTATAATTTCAAATGTAAAAATTACAAACAATTGAATAATTTAGTTACACAAACTTTTGGTTGGTTAACTTTATATTTTTTTTAAAAATAAAATAGTTTTTGAAGTTAATAAAAGAGCAAGTGAAACCTTTGAAGTATTTTTAATAAAGATATGAATGGGCTTTGTGAACCTTAAAATGACACCAAATGGCTCACAAAAGTGAGAGAGAGAAAACCCTATTGTGTTTTCAGTATAAATATAAAATTTCATCATTTTTTTTTATTATTAAATATATAATAAAAATACCGAGATGAAATGTTGAGCTTTTCATTCTGTCATAACATTTAATTTCATTCAGTGGAGAGAAAGAAAAAAATTACATTATAAAATGTGAGGAATGAGAAAGCAGCCACTTTTTAACACTAAGATATTAATATCACGTGACACATTCACAAATGAAACTTCAACTTTGTAATTGACCAAGTGAAACATTGTAATTATAAAACTATCAATTATCATTTAGAGGTTTTTTTTAATGGAGAAATACTGAACAGTAGAAATCGATACTTTGAGAAATTCGATATTTTGAATTTTAATGCATTTTAGAATTTCGATATTTTCCATCTTTTTCTTCTTCTGTAATTGGATTTTGTAAGAAATGTCAACTACTGTACATAAGAAAGTGTTTTAAAGTGATGAGACTGAGTCACATTGTCGTCAAGCACATTTATTTGAGAAGAAATAAGAAACGAGACAAATCGTCATTGAAACCAATGTGTTTCAGTCTCATCAATTAAAGAAAAATAAAAAAATGAGACAAAACTTCATTGAAACCAATGCAACTTTGTCTCATTAAATAAAAAAAAAAGATATGAGACAAATCGTCATTGCAGCCAATGTTTTTCAGTCTCATCACTTTAAGAAAAATAAAAAAATGAGACAAAACTTCATTGAAACCAATGCAACTTTGTCTCATTAATTAAAAAAAAAAGAAATGAGACAAATCGTCATTGCAGCCAATGTGTTTCAGTTTCATCACTTTAACTAAAATAAAGAAACGAGACAAATCTGTATTTGAATTGATGAAATTTAGTCCCATTTTTTTTATTGGTAAAAAGGGAAGTTCCAAATTTTCTTATGTAGTTGACTTTAGGACATACTGTAAAGGTTTTGACTAAAATTGTAAGTGTGGCAGTTGTTAAATTCAGTGTGACCTAAAGTCTAATTGATAATTTAGTGTCCTAACTACTTTTATACTCTTGCCTATTTCTATTCTTCTAAAAGTTGGGATGAGTTAGATAAGCAGTAATTTGAAGTGCCTATTCCATTCCTTGTGATATCAGTTGACAGTGGTGTGGATTGAGCCTTAACCTTTAACATGGCAGACGATGACCTAACAACTCTCAGTTCAAACTCAGTGTCTCTACAATCATGCTATCAAATGTTTTGACTGAGAATGGGGCATATAAGTTAGAAAAAGCCCTACATAATTATAGGAAAAAAGTAGAAAGATTGCATCATTGGTCATCTGTTCAGAGCTGAGATGAACCAATTGCATTAAAATGACATTGTACAATGTAATGTATTGATTTCAGAGTGGCATTACTGTACTGTAGACACACAATGTCAACATGTAAGAGCGCTGCTGTAAAACAAGATGTACAGTAACAATGTGTAATTAAACTTAATACATTTAAAAATGTAACCAACATTCTTAAGTTAGATAAAATAACTTAGCAACCGCCATTACATTAGATATTAAGTTAACATATATCAATTACATGGACAACTCAAGGCTCGGATTCTTAAGGATTTTAGGCCTAAGCCATTACGTTTAAAAAGATCTTTTATTTTATACGTTCCATGAAAATATAAAAAAAAAAATTTGATGATTATTTAATTAAACATTCGAATGTGGAACAATTTTTCAATTTAAACATTCGAAATAAAATTGTTAGAATTTTGAAATAAAAAAGTTTTTCACTTTTGAATTGAAAAAATTCGAATTTTGAAATAAAAACATTCGAATTTTGAAATAAACCAAATCGAATTTCCAAATTATTCACTTATAACTTAAACAACAAAAAAAAAGTTCGAATTCTTATTCGAATGAATTTAAAAAAAAAAACCACCAAGTTCAGAAAACTTTTAAAAAATTACAAACTTCAAAAAAAAAACTTTTTTATATTTAAAAATGAAATCCATTGAATAAAGTAAATTGCTTTTATAGGAAAATTTGAATAAAAGTAGAAATTTGTAAAATCTAAATTGAATTACTTAAGTGCAGTGTGTTTGACTTTTGAACAATTAATTAGACCATAATTAATCGATTAATTTGTAAAGTTAATAAGTTTAACATGAAATGAAATTAAGGTTTGATGTAGTGTATGTTAAACATTTGATATATAAACATAAAGTGACAGAGCACTTAAAAGAAAAAAGTCATCATCGTTGTCAATGTCATCACAAACATTAAACCTTAAATTGCCTTATACACTGTAAATGTATCCATATAATCTTTGTATCCAGCAGGAACAGACAGATGTGTGTGTGTATGGCTAGATGGATAGGTTAGGAGGGGGGTAAAAGCAAGGGAGTGGGGGTGGGGGTGGGGTGAGGGTGTAGAAATAATCAATACGATATATATATGTGTATGTATCCTGACTGAGAATCCTCCTCATAAACATCAGTCATTTTTAAAGAGTTGCAACACTGATAAGAGAAAATGTGCAAAGGAAAAATCCATACATGTACTGTATATACTCAAACGTCTGTGCTCAATACTCAACTGTATATCTACATAATATACAACAGATACAAACTTAAGCTTTACGTATACGTATATGTAGACGTATACACTGTACATGCCATTTATAAAACATGATAGGACATGGCCTTTTTATATGCGAGGCCTGCAAATTAGCTTTCTAAAAAGGGGCCACAACTACAAAACACTAAACTAAAACAATTGGACATCAGAAAAACTAAAGCAATTGATATGAAATGTTGTATTCACATTTTTTAAAGAGATAAAATTTAATGTAGTTGGAATTAATAATGATTGATTGAATAGATTTGCAGTAATGTGTCATTGTCAATACTAAGTTGCAATTTGGTAAAAAATTTCTAATATATATATATTCAATAAAAAAAGATGAAAATTTAAAAAAAAAATTCTTTATTATTTTTGAACTTGAGAATTCGAATTTTTTCTTTTTTTTATTACTTTAGAATTGGAAATTTCAAATGTTTATTATTATTATTATTGAATTTCAAAATTCGAATGTTTATTTATTTATAAAAATATTAATGATATTAAATGATTTTTTTTGTGAAAAATTCGAATGTTTTCTGTTTGGAAAATTCGAATGTTTTCTTTTTTGAAAAATCGAATGTTTTCTTTTTTGAAAATTCGAATATTTTCCTTTTATTATTATTATTTTTGAACTAGAAAACTCCTATGCTTTCCTTTTTTTATTATTTTTATATTAGAAAATTTGAATGTTTTTCCTTTATTATTATTTTTGTATTTGAAAACTCGAATGCTTTCCTTTCCTATTATTTTTGTATTAGAACATTCAAATGTTTTCCTTTTTTTTATTATTTTTGTATTTAAAAATTCGAATATTTTCTTATTTGGAATCAAAGTTGTTCAACTACTAAGTTAACTTTTCTTTCAGTTAGATTTAATTTACAATGACATAATAAACTCCCACAATGAAAAGGCCCCTCAATATTTCACAGGCCCTATGAATGATAAAGGTAGTGGAAGAGTAGAGGCCTGCAAAATCTGCATGATATACTGGTACGACCACTCCCCCACCCACCCACCCACACATTGCTGTAATAAAGTATGGTGGATGTGCATGTGCATGTGAGACTGAGACTGAGCCAAGTACTGTACCGAAATGTACAAGAAGAACATGTATAAATGAAAAATCGATGTTAGATGTTAAGAAAGATGGCGTTGAAATTCACTCCAACTATACAACTATACTTTCAACTTCCTCTTGATAATAATAAAAAAATATTTCAACAGAATCTTTTATCATTAAGCCCCCCCATTGGGGTAAACACCTACTCTTTTGCTCCAACATTTATTTGCATTTGGGATTTTTACAATTGCACGTGTGTGCGTGTAATTTCACATGTCAAATTTTCTCACCTCATTTTTTTTCCTTCTTCTTAAAGATTACAATTTACAAGCCCAAAAGTGTAAAAGTGAACCTCCCAACATATTTGATAGCTTTTACAATTGCAAATTGATGTTTTTAAAAAATCCCTTCTCAATTTTTTAGTTACAACACTTGAAGGAAAAGAAAATAACAGTAGAAAGAAAATACACACTGTATTGATTTTGTTTTTCATACCAAAAAAAAATGTCTGTGCTGCTAAATCTATTTATTAATTTTTTAGCTATTGTTTTATTGTTGTTATTAAAATTTCAATTATTAATGCACACACATCATAAGTTAAATCAAAATCAATAAATACAGAGTGTGATAAACACATTCTACAATAGACATTCAAAAATAAAGAACATTTTCAATTGAAACCATTAATCCCAGATGCTCCAATCAGCTGCTACAGCGCAATGTCCACAATGGTCATCCAAATGCACAAAACGGACAATTGCAATTTTTTCAAAGTAAAACTAAATTCGAACACTTTAACTTATAAAACCAATCTTAATTTGATATAATAGAACGATTTGGTTAAAAAAAAGCTATTGAAAATTGCAAATGTCCAAAAGTATCACATTTAACAGTCCTGTAGCAAAGAAAGGAAGCGTCAGAGACAATTGGTACCAATTAAGAATTTGCTTTATTTTTGATTATCTATTGCAATTTTTGATTGGTTGTCCACATTTCTGAGACATCCGACATATTTTTTGGAAATAATGAAAAGTACTTTATAACCTACTTGCTTATTTTGCCGTAGATTTACTTTAAATTTCATACAATAATTCTACTTTTTGTGTTGTTTTTTTGCTTCTTTTTTTGTATTAAATATTCAAGTGGGTTAATTGTGTTTTTTTTCTTTTGAAAGTCTCTTTTGTTTTTTATTGCCATTTTTATTTTTTGAGTAAAAAATAAAAAATATGAAAGAGACATACTGTACTTTATTGTGCAAATATATTGTGTAAATGTTTGAAGCAAAATGATGTTTGCTTATGTTTTTTTTATTAAGAGTCTTAGCTCAACTACTTTACTATTGGATCAAATAGGATTTTTATTAAACAAATATTATCTAAAAGAACCGCCCTCTATCTCTATCTTTATCTTTCGATACCTAAGTTAACACACAATTAATAAAAATACTTCTATTTTTAATCAAATTAATTAATATTAACGATTTATGATCAAGTTTAACCAGTAATTCTAACTAAAAATATGCAAACGTCACACAAAATAATGATAAATTTCATATCCACTAAAAGCAATTCCACACCGGATATGAGCAATTCCATACAATGATATGAGGAATTTCATTCAAAATATTTCTGTTGAATTTTTTGACGACTTTGGTATTCAATAAATAACTTATTTTGGCTCCAATGGTTTTCGCAATTGTCTATTAACGTCTAATGAACTAAATAGTCATTTACAAAATATTACAAAAAATTTAGGTTTTTTGCAAAAAATAAAAAAAAGGACAAAATTGTCATTTTAGTCAGTTGAAAAGGACAAAATTCAGTAATTATGAATTACAGAAAAAGCAACATCTTACAAACTAATCTTCAAATAAGTTTTTTTTATAAGTTCTGGAAGACAAAGGACAACTTCTTAGTCAATTAAACAATTGAAATCAGTTGAAATAGATGTGTTTTTAGTGAAAAGGTTGATTAATTCAAATTTGTTTAAAAATATTGTGTATTCTGCAAGAGTGACACCCTGTACTGCATTGAAAATACATCGAATGCATTATACAGGGCGTTTTCCATTTTCAATTTTGTAAAATAAATTATTGATTAGTAATAACATTTATTGATTTTATTGCAAAGATTTATTGACACAAACAAATTTGATGTCTTAGTAATGTTTCATTAATTAAAAGTTATAGTTGGAGCAAAATGATGAGCAGATTTCGTTAATTTTAATTGATAAAACGCACATAATAATAATTTGCATTAATGACTGTAATTATTTTGATTAATGAAAACAATTATTTTAATTTTATTCTTTCCATGACAAAAGCTGATTGAGATTTCCTTCTTCAAATTAAAGTTTTAGCAAAAAATAAAAGAAAAAATGATGATGACGTAATGCATGACTATAAAATTAAGGGAAATTAAAAAGTAATTAGTGATTTTCATTAACATTGCTAATTTAATTTAGGTTTTTGCATTATTAACATCTGAACAATGTACTGTACTTTTGTGCATTGTTTTGTCTGAATGCAAATTTTTAATGAGATAAATTATTAATTATTAACAATGCTTTTGCTTTATAAATATTCAAATTTTTATACACAAAATCGATTTTTTTTACTTCTTTTTCCATTCAGATTTACATTAGTTTTATTTTTAGAGAGAAAAAAAATCAAAAACAATGCAAATCTTGTTTATTTTTTTACGTTCTCAGTTACTATAGCAACTAAAATTCACGTGCTTACATATTCCAGAATCCTAATATCAATTTTCGAATGTTTTCAGACTTAAATCTCACGTGCTTTGATTGCTTTAGCAACGAGTTTTAGAATGTTATAAGTGTTTTTATTACTAAGGTAACGAATTTTAGAATATCACGTGCGTGATTATCTATGGCAACAGAATTTTTTTTTTTTCGAATGTTTTCAAACGTAAAATTCTCGTATCTTCAATGTTTGGAACACCAGTCAGTGGTTCACATATTTTTTTTTGTGTGTGTGAAATTGTGCATATGTTGGATAAAGTTATGCACTAAGTTAGAATTAGATGTGTGAAAGTGTCCATATTGCATTTAGAAAAAATGTTCACAATCTTATGGATTAGTTAAACATACTGTGAAAAATTGTCCTGCATTTTAGATAAATTGTCGACATCCTGTTTGTAAATTGGTGTAAAATGAGAATTTTGTCTTTTACAACTGACTAAAATGACAATTTTGTCTTTTTCAACTGACTAAATTGACAATTTTGTTTTTTTCAACTGACTAAAATGACAATTTTGTCCTTTTCAACTGACTAAAATGACAATTTTGTCCTTTTTAACCGACTAAAATGACAATTTCGTCCTTTTCAACTGACTAAAATGACAATTAACTGTTGTTTTAAGTCAATTAAATAACATTAATAAATTTGTCATCAATGTTTCAATAAGAAAATAATAAAAACAGACCTCAGTTATCTGACAACACTGGATATTCAATGCATTTGTGTGTCTAACAAGCTCTGTCATTGCAACAAGTATTTCAGCAAAAAGCTAATTTTGTAAACTCCTATTTAGTTAATTAGAAAAATTCAGAAGAAAAAATTGAACCAAAAATAATTTAAGTTATTAAATAGCAAAGTTGTGAAAGAGTCCAACAGTCTGGTTTTGTCCAGAGAAAGAGTCAAGCAACTTTACCATTGCATTTTCACCATTTTGATGAAAATACTCAAAGAATCCAAGAATGAAATTGTGTGTGACATGGCACTTGACTGCCTAATAAAGCCTTATCAACTCTGTATTTGCACTTTCGTCTGTGCCTCCCCCACCTTATTTCTTCCTCCACCCACTCCACCCACCCCTTCATCCCCAATGTCTTACCTTACTACACATGATTGACAACAACAGTTGAACAGCTCTGAGCAAACACAGTAAACAGCAAAAGCTAAAAAGTACAAAAGTCCTTCACTTTACTTGCTTTTTCAACTAACTTCACTTTTCCACTGAGCAATTTTCCACTTTCTTTAAGATATCTCTCTGTGTGTGTTTCTTTATATTTTCTTTTCTTTAAGTAAAGTGGCAGTGACATCACCACCAAAACTAAACAAAGTAAATGACTAGTTATAGGTTTTACCTGGATGGAAATCCAGCTTAGCGTGAAAAGCCAATTTAAATAGCTTTTGCATTTAGTCATTTAGTCATTTATAGTAATAATGGCTGCTCAAATTAGGTTGCCATGGCAACCATTGCCTATTTCTTTTTAAAAAAGTTTTTAATCTTTTACTTTTTAAGCGGTTTATGTGGTCACGAATACACATTAAGACTCATTGAATGAACGAATGAATGAAAAAAAAACAGAGATTTGCAATGAGATTTGCCATGGTAATTAACAGTAATCACTCTTTCGTAAGACTCAACGTAATAAATCGACTTTTTGAGGTAATTAGCTTTTTCTTTTTCTTTTAAGACGAAGAATAACTTAAGATTTGTGCAAAGATATTTATATAGAAAGAGATATATTGACTCAAATCGTCTGCTAATTGTTAACTAATTGCAGGGAAGTTTTTGAATGTTACGTCATTAAGTGAGGGTTGAGTCTTAGTGTACAATTGAGACATGGAAGAAAGTGGTGACGGTGGTGACGGTGGCGACGTCGCAACCGCAAATTTAACGCGCCTCATTGCACCTTTTTTTTTTTAAGAAAAAAAAAATACTAAATATATATCACGTGACTCAAAGAAGCAGTGTTGCAAATCTAATGTTTCAATCAAAGATTTTATTCTTTCAACCATTAAGTTACCAATGAAAATCAATGTAACTCAGTGTCGTGAATTTAAGAAAAATAAAGAAATGAGACAAATCGTCATTCGAACCAATGTAAAACAGTCTCATTATTTTTTTAAAAAAATAATAAAGAAACGAGACAAATCGTCATTCGAACTAATGTACTTCAGTCTCATCATTTTAAGAAAAATAAAGTAACAAGACAAATCGACATTGAAACCAATGTAAATCAGTCTCATCACTTTAATAAACTTAAAGAAACGAGACAAAATGTTATTAAAACCAATGTAACTCCACAATTAAAACCAATGTCACAATTTTAAGAAAAATAAAGAAACGAGACAAATCCTCATTGAAACTAATGCAACTCATTCTCATCACTTTAAGAAAATAAAATGAGACAAAATGTCATTAAAGCTAATGTAAATCAGTCTCATTACTTTAAGAAAAATAAAGAAAGGAGACAAATCGTTATTTAAACCAATGTAAAACAGTCTCATTAATTTAATAAAAACAAAGAAACGAGACAAATATGTATTTAGATCAATGCAATTTTGTCTCGTTTCTTTATTGGTAAAAAATTATCTTGCAATCTTTCTTATGTAATTGACTTCAGAGCTTAAAACAGTATTAAAATTAAGATGAGACCATAATGATGTCCTTCTTACTCCTTCTATGACCCAGTTTAACTGTCCATTTACAATTCAATGTCCAACATTTATTTTTTTATGGGAAAGAAAGTTAACAACCACAATGTATTAACTAATAAATTTCTCCTGATTAAAGTGCTTACTTATTAAGAAAATATTCTTACTTAAACGTCTTATTTTTGCTTATTTCTACACTGAAACTCATTCAAAGCAAACTAAATGACTAATTTTAAATGGAAGTGAAGGCTTATCTCAACTATAACAACTGTTTAGCTTGCAAATAAATCAATTGTATCAATAGAAATCTCCATTTACACTTAAAAACCAATGAAATCTTGTCCTGTACTTAAGATATATGTCTTTGCATCCATAATTGAGCTACTGTATCTGCTCGGTCAATCAGGAATTTGACAAAAAAAATAAAAGGAAAAAAAATGTAAAGAAATGTCATTGGAATTACCATTGATGAAAAAAAGGGCTCAGACGCTGAGAAAGAGATAAAGTTAATCTTATTTGTGATTATATATCAAAAAGAAAAAACGTTTTTTTCTTCAATCCCGTCATGCACCATTTCTGTGGCATTTATCATCATCATTAGCAACATTTCAATTCATTCACACAAAGCATAAAGCAAAGCAATGGCAATGCAATGCTCAATAACAAAGCACTAATTACATGTCTGTCATTAATTACAAGGAATTAAAATCACATCAAATGTCATGTAACTTATTAAAAAAACATTATTTTTCTTTTCTTTTTTAAAAATAAAAAATAAATGTTGTTATTTTTGTTGTTTTTGTGTTTGTGGCAGCTTTCAAAATGCATTTCAATTAGAAAAATTATTGCAACTTTTACTGCAATGTCATTTTCAATGACTTTGAGCAATTTAAAAAAAAGTAAATGTTTTTATTTATTTTTATTTTTTTTATTTGAAAGCCATTACAAATACAACACTTGAAACATAATTGATTTTTATATTGTGACAGTTTCCTGTCTGTGTGTTTAGATGTGTGTACGTGAGTGTGTGCGCGCGCACGTGTGTGTGTGTGTGTATATGATCGATTTTCTTTGACGTATAATGGCGTCCCAAACATTGACTATCTAACTATCAGATATTTTTAAATTGCTAAACTGATATTTAGAATGTCATAAAATATTCTAAAATTCTCTTTAAAAGTTTTAAAAAAAATTAAGCACGTGAATTTAATCAGCAAACATTCGAAACTTCCAAGTTATTATTTTATAAAAAGAAATCAAGCATTCTAAAAAATCTAAATTCGCAATTAAAAGTTAAAAAATAAATGTAAGCACGTTAATTAAATTAGTAAACATTCTAAACTTCGAATTACTATTTTATAAAAAAAAAATAAGCACGTGAATTAAATTAGAAAATATTCTAAACTTCAAGTTCGTAATTTATAGAAAGAAATTAAGCACTTGGGTTTCATTTTCCATCGTAATTCGAACATTTTAAATAGTTTGAGTTGCATTAATCATTTATCAGTTACTTTTTCTCCATTAAAAGTTTCAAGTTTGAATTTGTTTTTCTCTCCTAAACATTAAAAGCGTAATTTCTGTTAAAAAGTAATTAATTACTAATTAGCTGAACTTTAATTAGTAGTTTACTGATGAAACTGCAGTGATAATTGATGTGTTGTTTAAATGACTAAAAATAATAGCTATTAAGTTAGTTAGTTAGGCAGACATTGCATTGCATTGCAGTGCACTTAACGTTATCTGCAAAGTTGATAAGTGGTTGTTTGGGTAAATATATCCACACACTATCTATTTCCGGTCAGTGGACCCAGCAGACTGTGCTAAAATCCTCCAATCAGCCATCAAATTTACCGCACTCACTCACACTACTCTCTTTACTCGTTAATTATTAATTCAACCGAAACTAATTTGATTTTTACGACCAGTCCATTGCAATTGCCATTTGCCTTTGCCAAGTCTATGGACAACTTATAACACAATATCAGTGCTAAATAAGTTTCAAACTTAACATAAACATGAGGCTCACAAACAGGATATCAGTAAACTCATTAAGGATTCATACAAAAACAACTGGTTATAACTTAACAATTACCATAGTTTGCTAATTTAGTATTCAGTTTTGGCTTCAAGACAGAAATTTACTACGTCAAAAAACACATATTCTGTACTTTAAAACTAAATATTTATCTTAAAAATACCAATTAAGTTTTTCTAGACACAAATTATGACTCTAAAAACACAAAATAGTACTTTGAAACACAAATTTCTGACTTTTAGACATGAACTAGCACTTTGGAGACACTAATTAGTACTTGGGGAAACAACATTTTAACTTTGAGACACAACTTTTGACTACTACCCGGGGCCACTTCCCCTTAAAGCACTGCCCCTTAAAGCAGGCTGACTAGCAATACACATCCTGGGGCCACTTCCCCTTAAAGCACTGCCCCTTGAAGCAGGCTGACTAGCAATACACATCCAGGGGCCACTTGACCCTTATAGTTGGCTGACCTGCAATACACATCCAGGGCCACTTCCCCTTAAAGCACTGCCCCTTGAAGCAGGCTGACTAGCAATACACATCCAGGGGCCACTTCCCCTTAAAGCACTGCCCCTTGAAGCAGGCTGACTAGCAATACACAT